>JAJJMA010200844.1:4296-19708 GCA_023529015.1 Papaver nudicaule | reverse complement strand
TATGATATTATCCTCTCCACCGGAGTTATAAGAGAGAACTCATAGAGCGTTTATCCAGCTCATGGAATGGGTTGCACTCTGAGCTATAGAGGGCCTGAATAGGCAATTGCCTTTAATAAGGCGTGGTTTCGAGAGTGTTTTGACAATCTTGTCCCTCTCTCATTTTTCACCATCTACACTAGTATATCTTTGCAGCACATGTAAAAGGCAAATTGAAATCGTATTGTCTAGATTATTAACCTTTGAACGAAGGATGATATTAGTGTTATTCGTGAAGACGAAGACTGTGAAGATAAAGTAGACATCAATTATTCTTCATCGACAAAAGGTTAGGAGGAGTTATGATTTTTATGGAAATTCTTCTATTCTACTTATTCTATCTTTCGAAATAGTCGGCTACTTTAGTAGAGATACTAATAGCGATTGAGATCGTATTCTTGTCTACATAACCATGTGTTATGTTGGTATTTGTCCCACGAATACTAAGGTTACAAGAATGCATGAGATAGATTTGATACCATATTTCCATATTTCCATAGCAATGGTTTGCTTGCAAATCACTTGTAGGACATGGGTGAATCTAAAGGAGTACTCTTGAGCAAGAGTCCAGTGGATTATAACTGAGGGCGTATAACACGTCTAAGTACTGACCCATCCCAGAACTTCCAGCGGATCCAGTTAAAACCTAATTCTGAGTAACGGCGGTTCCCGAACCGGTTCGTGAACAGTGACTCCGGAAATTTCTCCTGAGTTCCAAAACATCAATTTGTACACGTACATGTACGTGAACCACAGATTCGATGTATCTGGCCGTAATTCAGAAGGACGGTTCCCGAACCGTCCACGTGGATATTCTTCTGGAATTTCACACGGGTTAAACTCTGACTCCTTTATCTCTTAGTTGGACTTGGTTATCACGAAAATATCTGATGTCGTCCATCTAACGATTCTCAATGTGTCAATAAGATAAAGATTATCTCTGGTCTGTTGGATATCAATCTTAAAGTGTTTGTGAGCTAACAAAACACTTGGCAGATAAATGATTAAGATTTCCAATTGAGATAAATCTAGGTTACTTTGTGTGCAAGTCAAGTAACGGGTTAGTTTTACACGGGCACTAGCTAAACTTGTGGAACAAGAAACTAGTTGCTTTATTCCTAAGCAACCTATCTTATTGAGTGTTATAAATATAGGGTTTCAGGACGAAAAACCACAAGCATCAAGCATACGTGAAGTTTCTCTGTGGAATTGATCGTAAACTCTTTTCACTTAGGTGAAAGCTTGTTGTGGTATAATCATCCTCTATTAGGTAGCAGTTCCTCTGTGGGACTTACCTAACGAGTATAAAGACTTCTCTAGAGAGTTTGGAAGCACAAGTAGGAGATTGAGACCTTAGTGGTTGAAATCGGATTAACCTGTAACCTTGGTAACCTGATCACGTTCTTGTCTATTATACGGTCTTTCTCTTCTGCAATAAGGCCATTCAAGAACTGTTATTTTACATACAGGGTTGAAAGGAAGCAACACACGACTGCACTCGGTGTTGTAAGACCTAGTTAGCTCCAGTTGTATAAGTTTCTTAAGTGATTCTTTTTACAACTGAGGTAGAGACAAGTTGGGCATAGTTTACTCGGTTTACTTGTCAGGCCCCGCTTGTAAGTAGATTTTCGTATGACCTGGAGCAATCCGAAGGAAGTCACTTTGTGTATGTCAAACTGATAGAGGACAGTTCAAACATACAGTCGATAATTGAGGTTGCAAAGCCGGAATTATTAACAAAAGCCTTTAACAACGGTTAAAGCAACTCCTAGGCCTGTAAATGACGTCAGCTAGGGGAATCAAGTGTGTGACGATCTGTGGGGGATCTAGAGAGTAAGGAGTGCGACAGTAGCCAGTTCGCTTGGAGGGCTAGAATTGGTCTCTGCTACATCTCAGACCGAAGTCATATAGTATGCTAGTGTTTGTAGACAGTTTGTACTGTGCGGTGTTCAATCTGGACGAGGTCCCGAGGGTTTTCTACAGGTTGTAGTTTCCTCATTAAAAAATCTCTGGTGTCTTGTGTGCTTTACTTTCCGGAATATATTCTCTAATTAAATAATTAAAGCAAACACAAGAAGTACGTTATTGTTAACCTGATTGTTGTCCCCAATCCATCCAACGAATTTACCAAGACTCTGTCTTGCGTCGGACTGATCCCTTGTGATCCAAACTCAGGTTAAACAGATTTGGATGTTGATTTTTGAAATCGTCCAGATCTGACCATAAGACTCACGAGCTCAAACGAAAAGTTGGTAGTATTTCGGTACCCCTGCTTTTTCAACTGGTATCAGAGCCGGTAAACACATAAAAGACGTAATTGTCTATGTTTATCGAGTTCGTGATTATGGATCCTAGTACTAACTCTACACCAGAGGACACCACTCCAACTCACTTATACACAACTGGTTCAACACCATCTTGTGGAGAACAACCAACTGAAGTTGTCAAATTGAGTAATAATCCTTACTCTTTCATTCTGTCAGATGACTCGGATTCAGATAACAATTCAACAAACATAGAGGAAGTAACTCCCAAATCCGAAGATTTGAGCCTAAGTAACTCTTGAACCACAAGGATTCAAGCCTATTCTAAGATATGAAGCAAAGAATTGAAGAACAAATGTTCTTTGGGGTTTTTGATTAAAATTGGATTATAATTTCAGTACAGACTTGAGGCTTATAAAGCCAGACAACCTTATCCTCACAATTGATAACCACACCCACTAATAGGCTAAACAACGCCAAACTACAAATAATAATAAAGACACACATATTAATAGATAAGGGCACCCCTCTCCTATATGGGGTACATGACATACCACTCCCCTTGAAAACATCCTTGTCCTCAAGGATGAGAGCTAAATGAAGCATCCAAGGTTGGAGAGTCAACGCATGTTGCACCGCGAGTAAGTAGCAGTCAGGGTTACGGTTGGTAGTCGACAACTCTCTTCCAAATGGCTGTTTCCTCTAATATAAGTGTGTAGCCCAATAAGAATGACTTCAATAAATACCCCCATGAGGCCCAACACATAACCAGGCCCATCTACCGATGTCTCTCTCTCTGTCAAGGAGCAAGGCCTGTGTATGGTGACAGTACCATGTTTTACATTGGTCAGAAAGATTGATTTCCTGGTGGCAACTGCATCAAGAATTGATGTTGTTGTCTTTTCAATAAATTCCTCAACCTGGCCAGGAATAAGCATAAGGGCACCAATGAGTGACGACCGACGAGTAGTGTCCAAGTTCCAACTTGTTTTACTCATGTTAACCTCTGCAAACTTCAGTCCCTTTTGGTAAATGCCTGACCTTCAAAGCAGAAGTTATATTCAGTTCCCGTGGAACGGCAGCGATAACCATAGTGATAGGTGAAGGTCCATCCAATATGATTGCAAGACGTTGTACAGCTGCAGTTGTAAGCAACAGAAATCCAACCATGAACAAACCCACAGAAATCCGGTTGTTCCTACCCACACCCTTCTCCACTAGAGAGAACAATCTAAACGTGAACCTCAAGTATTCCCTCCATGGTTGATACACCACCATATACAACAGTGGATAACAGCAAACATCACATAGATAATAATACCAAGACATGACTGGTGTAGTGGAATTCATATATACCTTCATGTCTTCAGTCCCAACAGCAGAACCTCCACGCCGCACAGGTGTAGGCTTAGCACAATACAAGAAAAAACCCATCTTGGCAAGTCTAGAACAGCCACCAACAGCTACCATATTCCACCAGCCACATGATAGCCGTCTATATTTCCATCTCAAGTAGCTCATTAACTTCTCTCCCCTCAGGTCTTTCCCTTTCAGTTCAATGAAACTGCCGCTACACAGGATCCGTAACACACATAGAAGAAAAGTAAGTCCCACTTCAATAACACATCAAATGTTGCCACAACTGTACTAAGAATCTCAGTGGGCAGGGACCGAGTTTCCACCCTTCTTCCATAGAACCTCAGCTTGACAGGGCCTCTTGTTGGCTTCCTTGCTCTCCCTGGGCTGGCAAGACTTCTATAATTCGCAGTATTTAGGAGATCCAGCAGACCAACCATGCTAACAAAATAGTCATGCCTAACTGTTGCATAACCAAATTTACCCTTCCTGGAATTGGTTCCATAACACATGACTGTACCAAAGCTCACAGCTGATATGAGAATCACCTTGATCAAGATGACATTTTCTGCATCCCATAACTTGAGCTCACAGTTCAAGTTCTTTCTTTCCCAAACTCCCACAACTGACTTGCTTAGCCCCAGCAGTTCTGCCATCCTGTTTGAAACCTCTGCTGGTAGTGTAAATTTAATTGCAGTGCCGAGGTTACAGCTCACTGCATGTCCGAGAGTCGTTATCATCAGTCGCCTGTAAACTTCAAATTCCATCTGTACTATAGGTTCACAACCCCAATCAGTGTTAGAGCACAAAACAGATGAAGAACTCACAATGACCCTACCTAGAGCTGTCAACGGGCCGGGTTAGGGTCAACCCGTAACGGGTTAGACCTAGCCCGTTACGGGTTAGGGTCAGCCCTAACCCTAGAACTATTCATAAACAAGCCCAAAGTCTCAACCCTAGCCCTAGACGGGTTGGCCCCGCGGGTTGGCTTGTTTAATATGCTATTAATACAAAAAAAGAAAAAAAATCATCAGATGAATGAATCAAATCACGGACCTATACGTCAAGAACTGGTTCTGTCTCCACCAGACTGTTAGATTTGTCATGTCTAATGCAACTCAGTTATATATTAAGTACGTTGAAATATTCCTTAAAAAAAAAAAAGTGCGTTAGAAATACTTGTTACTTCCAACACTTGAAGCGATAAAGAAAACAAACAATAAATGAGCCTAACCCACGTGTTAACAAACAAAATTAGTTAACCTCCCCTCACCACGCCACGTGCCACTCAAAGCTAGATAAAACCATCACCTTATCCTTACCGTCTTCTCCGCCTCTTTCTTCTCTCCATTATTTCCTTTCCTTCTTTCCTCCTCCTTCGTTTACAATCAGAACCAAAAACCAGATCATCGTCTAGTATTATCTTCCACTGGTGGCACACCATCATCACACAACCAAGGCAACGCCAACAACAATTCTATTACTAATTTATTACCACCCAAATCAGTACCATCATTAATTCATTTTTCTTTTTGATGAATCTATTTCTTTTTTCAATGTATGCTAAGACTATGTTATAACTTATCATCCATCAAAGATTCAAAATAGAAGACTACGTTATCTTTTTTTTCATTAGTTTGCACAGATGTAAATAATTCCTCCTGTTTGTTTCTTAAAGCCTCAAACTTATGTGATGGGTGATGAAATTTGAAAGGAATTTCCTTTACGTGTGAAGTGATAATAATTCAAGGGTTTCTCATATGAAAGTATAACTTCATGGCCATCACGAAAGAAAACAAGTACTATATTTCACGGGTTGACGGGCAACCCGCGGGTTAGCCCTAGCCCGGCTTGTTTATAAACAAGCTAGAAACTGCAACCCTAACTCGGCCCGTTTAGCTAACAAGCCGGGCCGAGCCGGGTTCAAACAAGCCGGGTTAGGTCTAACCCGCGGGTCGGGGCTCTAATTGACAGCTCTAACCCTACCAATAAACCTCACCTCCACTGACCCTATAGAAACCAACGGGAATTCTTCTCTCACAAAGCCCACACAGCTCAACACATTTGGAATTAGAAGCACAGTGAACATGAGCTGAATTCCCACCATAAAGATCCCTATCCAGCCAAGGCACCAATCAGTATCAACACAACCCTGAGAGTTGAATGAACCAGGAAGTTCAATGAACATCCATATACAGGTTGTATCGTCTCCCATACCCGCAGAGCCTGTAGCAAAAGATGTGAACTCCCACCTCGAAATGACTACCAGTAACATCAACTCTGGGATGTGAAACTCCGAGAATTCTGTTATACTTGCAAGAATTTTTCTCCATGCATATTTCCCCACTTCCTTTACATACCATCTCACCGAAGTAAATAAAAGGCATATACCATTCCTACTCACCTCCTCTGAATTCCTTACCTCCCATGGCTCAGTTGAAAACAATCTGAACTTCCACTTTAAGAATTCTCCCAATGACCATAATGATTCATACTCCAACTTATGAACCGACAGAAAAATCAAGTTCTTATTGCCAACATCCCAATAAGTCACACACTTGTTATTAAGAACAAAAGAACAAGGATCTGACCAGTAGTCACAATCACCTATAGCCATCCCAAAATACATCATTAGTTCCCGTCCACGATCAAATAACCTATGACCAGATTGCAATTCCGTCACATAAGAAGTAAATATATCAACAGGCACTTCTGAACCACATCTAAGACCACATGAACAGCTCTCAATGAACTCAAATCCTTTGCCACGATCATATAACATACAAGAATATCCAAATGGCAAGGCAAAACATTCACCAGTTTCAAGATACACCCTTACACACATAATTGAGTTTCCCAATAACAATTCTGACTGGTACCCATGTTGTATAACAAGCTCTATCACAACCTTCCCATTGTAAGTATCCATTGGAATTGACCTCAGAAAATTAACACAAGGGGTACTAAAACAGAATTCATAAGAATCAGCAAAATAAAATATGCTTTCAGATTATCTAACACTCTGCCATGATCGTATATACACCAAACAGAATTGATGAGATATTCACAAACTAGTAATTTGTAACTCACCTCCCTTTCAACTATTTTAACAAACAGGCTTGGTGTATTCTCAACTTCAGCTTTAGACGTCAACAGCAACAAGAGAACCCTATGTCTCCCAGACATTTTTGCAAACATTTTACGTCTATCCAAAATTTCAGCAGAACCATTAAAAAACCCAATGAAACGCACAAATCCGGAATTAGGTTCATACCCACACAACTGAAGAATTAAATTGTAACAAGTAGCTGAAGAAATGACCGCGGTCATACCACGATCGAACAAACATCTATTGTAACCAAAATTAAGAGAGGAACGGTCATTACCCAGTGATTTGATTGAGATTTGAGACCCGTACCATCTTGACCAACTCGTTGTAAGGATTCTCAATTCCAACAGAACAACTAAACCCATTGATAGGTTTCTCTTCAGGTAGGTCTAGACCCCTTGAATCTTCTGCTTCTTCAAAGAAATATGAAGGAATTTCAACCACAGTTGAGTAATCCCTTTCTACAAAGAAGTAAGGTGGAATTAAACTGAAGTCAGGAGTATCTTCTCCTTCAACACCCATAACTGTAGAAGCTTCTTCGATTTGAGGAGATGAAATTACAGGCTCTTCATGATCTAAAGCATCGGTCGAATCCATGTTTTCATTTTCAGTCACATGAAGAACATATTTAACTTCCAGCTGACCTTTCTGTACTCCCGACCCACGAATAATCTTCCTTAGCTCATCAAAACTCCTCTGATTAATCTCCCTCAGCTCATCAAAACACCTCTGATTCCTCTCAGATATTTCATCTAGTTTACTTATCATCTGTTCACATAATTTCATTGCAGCGGTAATGTTTCTCGATCCATCCATGATTTCTCAGGATGAAACGGCTCTGATGCCAAATGTTATGTTCTCACATAACAATTCAACAAACAGAGAGGAAGTAACTCCCAAATCCGAAGATTTGAGCCTAAGTAACTCTTGAATCACAAGGATTCAAGCCTATTCTAAGCTATGAAGCAAAGAATTGAAGAACAAATGTTCCTTGGGGTTTTTGATTAAAATTGGATTATAATTTCAGTACAAACTTGAGGCTTATAAAGCCAGACAACCTTATCCTCACAATTGATAACCACACCCACTAATAGGCTAAACAACGCCAAACTACAAATAATAATAAAGACACACATATTAATAGATAAGGGCACCCCTCTCCTATATGGGGTACATGACAATTTGATAGGTATGTCCACATGGGTGAAAAGATCTATTCATCCATGTAGACAAACCTTAGGTACAATTTATAAGCGGTTACTGAGTAATCGCCCAAAATATTAAATAATTATTAATTTATTGTGGAAAAATAAATTTGAGATCTTAGCGGTTATTGAGTAGCCGCATAGATACTTGTATTTTCCACCTTCATACTCTGATTACGTTGTGGTGTTTTTATCTATTTTTTAGGCACCATAGTACTTGCTCTTATAGAAGAGGATCCGCTGAGCGCTGAAGATCCAGTTAGACATGTAGTATCAAAAGCTCAAGACATATATAAAGGAAACTGAAAATCCGAACAAGATTGCAAGAGTCCCCAACCAACATTTAAACACGAATAAAATTACAAGAATAACAACTGGAATACCAGAGAAAGTGGCTGAGGCTGAAGCCTATAATTGCATCATCCGGTGATCAAATCCCGAAAATGTTTGATGAACACTAAAATTTGGCTCCCAAACTTGGAGATCAATAGGTGTCATGAACCTATTGGTTCATTTCCTTTAATGTAAGGTGTGGATACCCCAAGTCCATTTAGGGCCATAAGGGTCCAAACCCTAACCCCAAGAGGAGGCCCAAGTAGGAAAAGGCCTTGGTAAATGGGCTGGAAGGTTAAGTGGAAGGAATGGCAATCACGTAAATAGGAGTAAGAAGGACACATGTCATGAGAGGGTGAGAAGAAAGCCTCTATAAAGGGCTCTTTAAGGAGACCATAGAGAGACAAGCTTTGACACACAAGGATCACCAAGAGAGAGAGAGAGAGAGAGAGAGAAGAATAGTACCTTCTGTGACCCGGACCGGACACCTTAACCCCTCCACATTTGGCGACCACAGTGGGAGTCCGCTCTCGAGTCCAGCAGGGATGCAGACAGGACATGATGCGTCAGTTGTGTCAGGAAAGCGCACGGAGCGGGTTACAGAGCAGGATGGACAATTCGTGCTGATTGACCATGTCCCGACCGATAGTGACTCGGAGGACGCGGGAAGAACATAAAAGGTCTCGGTAGGTATTCAGAGCACGGCGATGACGCGAGTGGAAGGAAGTAAGGGAGGAGTCGGCGCATCGGATAGTAATGAGGCGCAGGAGATGAGCCTAGACAACACGAGGAAAAAGTTAGTCGTCCACGCGCAAAGACAACAACAGTTAGTAACATTGATGAGTCAGAAAGGTGGCGCGCCCACCGCGGACCCCCCCCCCCCCTCCAGCAGCGGAACCGAAAAACAAGAAGACTGCATTAGGAGGACATGAGCCTTATGCTGGCGAGGGGGATGGTCCAGGAAAAGCTAGCCAAAGTATGGTCAGCGGCGAGATTTCCAAGGAAAACTTAGCTCAATACATAGAGGAACATTATCGTGTAGCGAAGCAAGACAGTGGGTACAATATGCTCTCTCCCCCGTACCCAAAAGAAGTTATGAATTATAAAATGTCGTCTGACTACACCTCGCCTAAGTTCAAAGTATATTCTGGACAAGGGAACGCGCGCGAACACTTGAGCCGCTTCTTCTCAGCCATGAACCAATACGCGCGGGACGGGAACATGTGCATGAGGGAATTCCCAAAGTCGCTAGTAGACACCGCCTACACTTGGTATGATAATTTAAAGCCTGAAAGCATCGAGACTTGGAAAGAGATGTCACGACTATTTTTGAAGAAGTTCTTTTCAGCTAGGAGGAAGGTTAATACGCTAGACTTAGCACGGACCACCATGGGAATCGACGAAGATCCGATGACATACATTACGCGTTTCAGAAATCACGCACTTCTGTTAAGTGGGGATGTATCGGAGGATAGACTGGTGAAAATCTGCGTAGGAAAGATGACCAGAACCTTGCGTTTTGCTTTGTCAAACTTTCAATTCCAAACATTCGTAGAACTTGAGGAGGCTACGGTCCGCGTGGCAGATTGCCTGGGGATATTCCAGCATGCGAGGATGGAACAAACTTGGTACAATTCGGTTAACGTGCTGAGCGGGCAAATAGCCTACAACGTCCCGGCTCCGGGAAGCAAACGACCAATGCAACCTCAATCCTACCAGAGCGCAGGCCTAATAACCAAAGTCCAATACCTCCCCCGATGAGTAGATCGGGAACCTGCTAAACCTGTTGCTAGCGAACGGAGAAATTGCTTTACCACCTGTTGTCGTAAATCAGAATACAGTGGACAAGTCACGAGCGCTATTGTCCTTATCATCGAAGAGTAAGTCACTCAATCCTAAACTGCTATGGGGTGCGCAATGCCTTCTGGAGGAAAGAAAAGGCGGGAGAAATCGACCTTGGTCGACAAAAGATAGACACGGATCCGCTTCCCAAACACGACGTCATGATGATCTCACACGACCCGAACGACAATGATTGGATGCCTTGGGAGAGCACAAAAGGGGAAGCCTGCGAGGCGACTACTACAACGCCCATTTTTTAGAGCACAAGTGGTGTAGCCTTCCAGTTCTCGAACACTATCCTTGCACAACAATTCTTTGACTCTCTCGGTTTTAGCGAAAATCAAATGAGAGAAGCCTCTCAAGCCATTGCTGCCATAGCCGCGGGCCACCAAACCTTGTCCAGCGGAGGAGTCACATTTGATAACAGTGACATTTGTATCCCTGGAGAACATCTACGCCCCCTGTACCTGACCGCAACGATCAACATGCAACAATTGAGGAAAGTATTTATCGATGGTGGTGCCTCTAAATCTCGTTTCGGTGCACACTTTAGATTCACTTGGGATACCGAAAGAGGATGTTCGGACGGGGAAGACTACGGTAAGAGGATTCGGAGGACACACTCAAGACGCCATCGGAGTAATTTGTCTCACCGTTTCGATTGGACCAATTAAATCGACTATACCATTCCATGTACTAGACGACCACACTTCGTTCCATTTGCTATTAGGACGAGGATGGATCAGGGATCATCAGGTGGTGGCATCCACGTACCATCAGTGCGCCAAGACCAACATCGGGGGGAGACAATATCGTATACCCGCCACCAACAACCCCTTCGGGCCGGAGGAAGCATACATGGCCGAAGCAGTCTTCTACGACGAAGTGGAACAAGATGAGAAAGCAGTGATAGGATCGTCGCATATGATCCCGTTGCCAAAATGGGAAGAAGACAAGAAAGCCTCGGTCTTCGACCCTACCAGGCTAAGCGCGACGAAAACTAAAAGAGGAGAAGAAGAGGGTAAGGTGTCGGTTTTCGATCCGAAACGACTCGGAACCCCGAGCGGAGCTAAGAAACAAGAGTAGGCCCAGAACCGCAGTTCCACCTTGTAGTCACTAAAGTGTATACCAATTATAGCAATTAACAGAGGCGGCCCCTGCCAACCAATCATGCGAAGCAGAAGCAGATGTAGAAGAAGTGGTGTCGCCTCCCAGTGAAGATGAGATAGTTACGAAGGATTCTTTGAAGAAAAAAAACCCGTCCAGATACCTTCTCTACACGAGCTAGAATAAGTCAACATCGAGAGCGCAAATGAGCGCCTAATCCAAATCAGTAAAGCGTTGGTTGGGAAAGAACGAGAGGATATGGTAAATTTGTTGAAAGAGTTTAACGACGTTTTTTCTTACAAATACAGCGAAATGCCCGGGCTCGACACTAAGTTGCTTGCTCGTTCCTTAAATGTGGACCCATGCGCTAAGCCAGTGCAACAAAGAAATCGTGTTTTTCACCAAGAAGTCGCCTTGGCCATCAAAGAAGAAGTCGAGCGTTTAGTGGAAGCAAAATTTATCAAACCAATAAAAAAGGCGCCGTGGTTAGCAAATATTGTGCCCGTAGTGAAAAAGAACGGAAAGATTCGTTGCTGTGTAGATTACAGGGATCTGAACCGAGCGTGTCCCAAGGATGAGTTCCCTGTACCATATGTCGACATGTTAATAGACGCTACGAGCGACCATCATATGTTTACATTTATGGATGGCTATAGCGGCTATAACCAATCAAAATGACCGCTACCGACGCGCACAAGACTGCCTTCCAGACGCCCTTTGGGTGTTTTTACTACGTCGTCATGCCATTTGGATTGAAGAACGCGGGGCTACTTATCAGTGAGCCATGGTCTCCATATTCCATGATTTGATCCATCGACAGGTGGAAGTATACGTCGATGACATAGTGGTGAAGTCGAAAAAGAGGGAGCATCACCTGGAGCACCTGCGCGCAGTGTTTGAACGGTGTCGGAAGTACAAGCTAAAGATGAACCCGCTAAAGTGCGCGTTTGGGGTTACCTCGGGAAAGTTTCTGGGATTTGTGGTCACGAGCAAAGGGATTCAGGTTGACCCGGGGAAGGCTCAGGCGATACTAAGCATGGATAAGCCCTCGGATATACCAACACCCCAAAGTTTTCTGGGAAAGATATCGTATGTCCGCAGATTCATACCAGGGCTAGCGTAGATGATGGCAGCGTTCACCCCTCTCTTAAAAAAGGGGCGCATTCCACTGGGGGGAGGCGCAACAGACTGCGTTCGAAGGAATAAAAAGATGTCTTACAAGCCCACTCGTCCTGCGACCACCCATACCGAAGGAGAGATTGCACCTCTATCTAGCATATACGTCTGAAGCTATAGGAGCTCTGCTGGCCCAAGACCTGGGAAATGACCAACTCCTTCCAATCTACTACATAAGTCGCGTGTTGAAAGAGGCAGAGACCAAGTACCCTCGGATTGAACAAGCCTGCCTAGCACTAGTCTATGTCGCGCAAAAATTGAGACCTTACCTGTTAGCGCATCAGACGGTGGTAATCTCCGCTGCAAACCCCATGACGTACCTGGCGGAGAGGCCCTTTTTGACTGGGAGAACTGCTCGGTGGTCTCTACAACTGTCAGAGTTTGGGTTACATTACCAAAGACCATGGGGTGTGCGAGGCCAAGCTATAGCGGATTTGTTATCCACATTCCCAGGCAACGATGATGCTGATATTCATTAATATTTACCAGGAGAAGTCGCGGAAGTTGATAGCGAGGAAGTATGGGACATGTACTTCGACGGTTCGTCCCACGGCTCTTACGGCGGAGCGGGAATAGTGTTTGAAACTCCAGAAAATGAGCTTCTCTCTTTTGCTTTTAAACTCGATTTTACTTGTAGTAACAATGTCGCCGAGTATGAAGCCTTCCTGATAGTCCTGAAGATGGCCGAGAAGATGGATATCCATTGCTTACGTGTGCACGAAAATTCGAAGTTGGTGACTAGCCAAGCTGGGGGAAACTTCTGTGCTAAAGAGGAACGTCTGACTCCCTACCGCGCAGAAGCACAAGCGCAGATGGCAAAAATGACCATGGTAGAGCTGGGGCATACGGGCCATGAACAGACACGCCGACGCGTTGGCCACCCTGGCGGCAAAGATCAATTTGAATAACAAGGAGGAAGGGTCCATTGTTGTTCACAGAAGAGAACTGCCCAGTACGTGGCTACAGGAGATGAACTGAAGAGGGTAATGACTGGCGGAAAGGAGTGATGAGGGAACTCGCGAAGCCCAAGGATGAACGAGTTATGTTGTACAAGAGGCTTAAATCTTTTGTAATAATAAAGGGACAGCTCTATTACCACATGGCGGGAGGAGCACTAGCGCGGTGTGTTGGGAGTAAAAAGGCGGACAAGATCATGGCCTAGGTTCATGAATAAACCTGTGGTCATTCAGGAGTTATCCCTCTATATAGGAGATTGCAAAGGAAAGGCTTTTATTGTCCATAAATGGCAACACAATCCGCGGCGCTACAAGGAAACTGCTCTGAATGCCAATCCCCACAGCAACCTTCAGAAGTGTCCGTAATCGAAGAATTGGATTGGAGACAACCCTACATTAGTTATTTGAAGAATGGAGTAGTACCAGGAGATGAGGCCGAGGCTCTCGTAATAACGAGAAAGGCAGCGCGCTTCTTTATGGAAGACGGAGTACTGTACAGGAAAAGCTTCGACAATGAAGCCCTAAGATGCTTGAGTAACGAAGAAGCGTAGATAATAATGCAAAAGTCTCACGAAAATGAGCACCAAGGGAAACGAAAGCTATTTCGACATATACACGAGGGAGGTTATTACTGGCCTACAATGGAAGCGGACACCGCAGAGTTCGTCAAAAGATGCAGTATTTGCCAGCTTCATGGAAACGTCATACAGGCGCCCCATAAAGAGTTGCACAGTATAGTAGCCCCGTGGCCCTTTCATAGCTAGGGACTTGACTTGATCGGCCCCATAAACCCTTTGTCCTCGGGGAGGCATAAATACATCATTACTACCACTGAGTACTCGACAAAATGGGTGCAGGCAGTGCCACTGAAGAATTATGAAGGCGAGACCATAGCCGCGTTCATCAAAGAGTACATCATTTGCTGCTTCGGCGCGCCCATGATCATTCGTTCAGACAATGGTATTTCCTTCATCAATCATAAAGTGGGGGATTTATTGGCCAAGTATAACATAAAACAGCACGCGTCTACTGAATACTATCCCCAGGGGAATGGGTTGGCGGAATCCACCAATAAGACGTTGCTACGCATTCTGAGCAAGACTGTACATGATCACCAGCAAGGATGGCATGAGCAACTACCTCTAGTACTATGGGCGTACATGATTTCAAAACGCAGCTCCACGGGGGCATCGCCGTATTCCTTGGTCTACGGTGAGGATGCAGTTTTACCTGCCGAAATTGCAATACCATCCGCAAGGGTAGTGGTCGCAAGCCATAACAAACCAGACGACGTTCATCGGATCGCACACTTAGACGCGCTCGCGGAAAGGAGAGCCAAAGCGGAGCAATTTGCTAATACATACAAGGCTACCAAGGCACGCAACTACAATAAAAAGGTGGTACCGGTACCTAGGGATTTCCAAGTCGGCGATGTAGTGTTGAAAATCGCAAAGCATGTCCAGCGCAAAGCCAAAGCTGGCAAATTCGCGGCAAACTGGCGCGGGCCATACGTTGTCCGAAAGGTAGCGGCCAGCGGATATTATTACTTAAGTTATATGAGCGGGATGGAAATCGGAACGCCAATAATCGGAAAATGGATTAAGCTCTACTATAGTTGATACCAAAGGTAGATGTTTTCCTTTTCATATATATGATGCCTTGTATGCCTCGCATAGGAAATGAACGAAAACATTATGTAACCAGTCTTAATAAAATTAAGGGATTTAGCCTGACAGGCGCCCCACCATTTCATCAAATATCTTCTCTACTTAAACATTTTTGGAACACGCTCGGCGGTCCGCCTGATAAAGCGGCCACCCTAAGACAGGCGTTATACCAACGATTAGACATTTTGGAACACGCTCGGCGGTCTGCCTGATAAAGCGGCCACCCTAAGACAGGCGTTATACCAACGGTAACATTTTGGAACACGCTCGGCGGTCCGCCTGATAAAGCGGCCACCCTAAGACAGGCGTTATACCAACGATCCAAACACCCCAATTATGGGAGCACGCTTGACAAGCG
>JAJJMA010200803.1:0-11366 GCA_023529015.1 Papaver nudicaule | reverse complement strand
AAACAACGTTAAATAACCAATTTATGAGGCGTAAGCTAGACATAAGTATATGAATAAGGTACTCTTGAATAGGTGTTTTAGGCACCTAACAATAACCGATGATACATTCCAAGAAAAACACAAAAGAATCAACTACGACGGAGCTTGCATAGTCAAAATCACATACCCGAAGGACCGCACTAACTTACGACAACGGACACATGTTAGACATGAGAGACGGATTGCGACATCCACGAGAGAATAGGGTTCTACCCTGCAGGGAGGATCCTTGCCTCCCGGTACCTCCAGCAAGTCGCTCCCAGAGGCAAGGAGGGGCAAACACTACAACACCAACACCGGAGAAGGACTCCTGAAGCAAACTCGGTCCATACAAAAGATCTACACAATGACAACACCGAAGAAACAAGAACTCGAACAACATCAAAGAAATGAACAGCTTCCACTCAACGACCCAGAAGACGCATAGGCGAAGAAGACCTTCTCAACAAGGAAAGATGACCAACTACGACAATGAAGACTCGGAAGTCTTATATTCCCCAATAAAGGATGCTACGATAACCGGAGGATGAATAGAAGTGGGATTGGAAAAATTATTTCAAAAAGTAATAGCGACATAAGCGCAACCGAACAATTGCCAGCAGCCTAAGCGCAACAGAACAATTGCCATGACAGAGCATACCTGCTGATCACAGGTCATCTCTAGGATCCTCATTAATATGTATGAGGCGAAACATAAGAATCCCAATGATAGAGATACTCACACGTCGCCTCCAGCGGGAAAGTCTTTTTCCTGGGTTACTTTCCTAAATCATCCCCTGGCCAAGGATGGTTGAAAGATAATGCTTAACCCAAGAAGGTTGAAATACCTGAAATAGAAGTTAAAGAGGTGATTAGGGCGGAATTCAAAATAACAATAGACGAAAATAAGAAAACACGAGAACAAAATCGAAGAAACTATCTTCTCTAGATTATGAACAAGAAAATAATTACTATTCTCTCTTTCACGCTCACAATCTCTCTAAACAATTTAAATCCTAAATTGTTTGCTAAGCTTGCTTTTGCAACACCTCTAGTGATTACCTCACAAGCTTTTTATATAGATTTACTAGATGTCTAGATGTCTGGATACTCGATCCTGGATCTTGACTAGATTCTCAAACGAGAAATCTGAGTCCCTTCGGTTGTACCTCTGCTGCCTACGTATCCTTTTACAAGGAATCAAACCAAACGTAGTTCATTCTAATTGCTCCATAGAACCCCCATCAAAGAGATACCTTGAACCAACTCACTACCACCCAAATAGGTGGGATGAAACCTTACACCTCTGCTAGGATGTCTTCCAGGATTTCATGCCTCTATTGAATGCCTTGTCTAGCTATTTATAGTGGTTTGGTTTCCCAAACCTCTAAGGAATATATTTCCTTATCTAGGAATATTTCCTTGTCTAGGAGTATTTCCTTATTTAGGAATACTACCTTGTCTAGGATTCCTTCCTTAAAGAAATCCTTCTTTATTTTTTTTATTTGGAATTCCTTTCCTAAATAGGGTTCTTCCCTCAATTAACTTGAGGTTAACTAAGTTCCTAAAGAAAGAAGGATACACCTGTATCATGGGCCCCCTCTTTAAGAACTTGAACTCCTGTGAAAGTTAGAACTTGAGATTAGAGAACTTCTGAGTTCCTATCTCCCACTTGAACCATCTCGCTTTGCTTGGAACTTGACCTTGATGTCCAACTAGGAAAGTCTTCTTCTCTCCTTAACGTATCTTGGTCACTATTCGCTTCTTAATGCAATCTTCCTTGAGTGATTCTTCTCGAACAAACCACAAGTCTTCAACACGCGGCTCTAACAATTTCAAGTATTCAACATTAATAACCGAGTACTTTCCCAGGTAAGGTGGTAAATCAAGACGAAAGACATCACCACCAATCTGACTGAGTATACAAAACCGTTCATATCTCAATGGATTCAACTTCATACCTTCCATCTTCAATCGTTCCTTACCTAACTTAGACCATACCATGATCCTTTTGTTCTTGTTACGTATTCCTTCTTTTCGAGTAACTCACCAAGCTTCTTGTAGACAGATCTAGTGAAGACCATAAACCACAGTATCTTCCCTAAAAAGGAGCTAACTAAGCTCTGATACCAACTTGATACGTATGATCTTCGTAGTCTTGATGACTAGAGTTATTAGGGTGGAATTCGAAATAACTATAGACGAAAATAGGAAAACACGAGAACCAATTCGAAGAAACTATCTTCTCTAGATTATGAACAAGAAATCACAATCTGATAAGCTTGCTTTTGCAATACAATGATTACCCCACAAACTTCTTCTCTAGATTTACTAGATGTCTAGATGTCTGGATACTCGATCCTGGATCTTGACTAGATTCTCAAACGAGAAATCTGAGTCCCTTCGGTTGCACCTCTGCTGCCTACGTATCCTTTTACAAGGAATCAAACCAAACGTAGTTCATTCTAATTGCTCCATAGAACCCCCATCAAAGAGATACCTTGAACCAAATCACTACCACCCAAATAGGTGGGATGAAACCTTACACCTCTGCTAGGATGTCTTCCAGGATATCATGCCTATATTGAATGCCTTGTCTAGCTATTTATAGTGGTTTGGTTTCCCAAACCTCTAAGGAATATATTTCCTTATCTAGGAATATTTTCTTGTCTAGGAGTATTTCCTTATTTAGGAATACTACCTTGTCTAGGTTTCCTTCCTTAAAAGAATCCTTCTCTATTTGGAATTCCTTTCCTAAATAGGGTTCTTCCCTCAATTAACTTGAGGTTAACTAAGTTCCTAAAGAAAGAAGGATACACCTGTATCAAGAGGTTCCCAATTGCAGTAGACACGCCTACTGATACGAAGACGGTAGACACACCTACTGATACGAAGACGGTAGACACACATAATGATACGAAGACGGTAGACACACCTACTGATACGAAGACGGTAGACACACCTACTGATATGAAGACAATAGACACACCTACTGGTACAAAGGCGGTAGACACACCTACCGACACGAAGAAGATAGATACACCAACTGACGAAAGCAAAGTAGAACGCACCTGCTAAAAACAGACGACAACAAGAGGATGACGAACATACATCTCATAACACTCCGGCGCCTAGAAGAGCGAGGTATAATGCGAAGAAGGTATACGTTCCCAACTGGAAGAAGGATAGAAGGGGCCATGAAACAGGTTTTCTTGAAGGATTATTCAAAATAAACCTCAGGAAAAGGGGCAAACTGTTAATACATAAATATCGTTGGTCCTAGAAACCCCGACCAGAAGCAAGAAGGCACGGAAAATAAGGGGAAGCGAAGTACAAAGTCGTCCCGAAGTACACCACTACTACGGTAACCGAAGCTAAAGAACGAAGGAAGGCGCCATCGACTCAAGACGCGTTATAAGCTGTCACATCAACACTTTATAAGGTTACAGAAGACTAGGGGAACGCGTCAACACATGACTGGACCAGACAGCGGTATAAAGCAACCTAATGGATAAGAATTAGGACATCAAGAACATCAAGGGGTCTGCATAGTAAAGATATACACCAACTGAGAGGTGTCAATACTAGAATGGATAATAAGGGCGGCGTGCAGAGACCAGCTGTCGACGAAGACCATCAAACAACAAAAGAAGCTAAGTGTAGCAAAGAGAAGTTGCTTCCAAGACTCGCTATAAATACCCCTCCTCACCATGGAAGGAGGGGTCGACAAATTTACAAGGGGAGATACTATAGCCAAAAATCCTTCTGGGATCAGGAGATTAGATTGCTTTGTATAACCCCCATACCGTATTGAATCGAGCTAGATAACACACATAAAAAACTTTATTGATATGTCATTAATAGATGATTTCACTATGATTTCGTTATATGTTCGAGGAAGTGAAGCGTTTTAGCGTGGATCCACCATGTTTAATTCATCTTTTGTATTATACTATGTTTAGGGTTTCTGATGAGTTCCATAAATTCGTTATTCCAATCATTGGATACGAATATGGATGAGGAGCCTAAATAAAGCCAAGTATTTAACTTTAATAATCTGAATGTCTTATGTTAGTAGATATGGGAAAATTAGTATCAACATATCTTGACTTAAATTAACTAGAGTCTAATGGAGCAAGGCTCAACATTTAGAGGTAGCTAATACATGAGAAATTATTCCAATAATGTTCGTTTATTAAGCTTAGAAACTAGGCCTAATAACTTGACATAAAATACTTTCGCGACCCCAATAGAGAATCTCTTTCAAGTTTTTGGTTGAAACTGAGGGATTTTGGAATATATTAAATTCAGTTATTTATATTCCAAAATTGAAATAAAGTTTCTCAGATTTTAGATAAATTAATATCATTTTATTTCCTGAGAAGGGTTTATTAAAGAATTTATAACCCTTGTGCTTTGCTTTTATAAACTGTAATTTTTTTTTATATAAGGACGTTTTTTAGCAAAGCTTTTACATCGGTTATCCTAATTGACAAAATGGATTAAATTTTGTTTTGGGTGGGGACATGATTTTACCGATAATTCCTTCTTGTGAGTTTTATCAATGTGTAGGACACACAGTTGATCATGAATTCCATTCATGGGTTCCTCATCAAAGAAGGTGTTGATAACAACTTGATCTTGACGTTTTGCATAAAAACACGCTTTAGTCTCTTTAATAAGTTGATCAATGTCTACTTCAACATGTACGTTTTCCTCCATGACCTTGTTCAGGCGATTTAGAAACTCTTCTTCTTTCCTAAGATATGTCTCTAGGTCATGAGAGATATTATCTCTGTTTCTCAAGATTTATGAAGTTTTCAAATGACTTCAAACCTCTCAGAGGTACGTTAAGGAGTTATCTTGATGACATGATGAGTTTTGATATAGATTCATATGAGTCTTCATCTTCAACTTCTGGTAATACGTTACTAGCTTTCAGGCTTTGTTCCATAATTTCACGAACCTCGATAAACACAGACAATTACGCCTTTTAATGCGTTTGGGCTCGTGAGTCTTATGGTACGATATGTACGATCTCAAAAATCAATATCCAAACCTGTTAACAGGAGTTAGGATGACAAGTGATCAGTCCCTAACACAAGAAAAGCATTGGTGAATCCCTCGAAAGGATTTGGGACCAACTCAACGGTTACAATAACGTACTTCTTGTGTTTTCTTGAATTATATAATCAGAGATATAACGCAGAATGTAAAGCACACAAGACACCAGAGATTTTTTTAACGAGGAAACTACAACCTATAGAAAAACCTCGGGACCTCGTCCAGTTTGAACACCGCACGGTACTAACTGTCTACAAACACTATCCTACTATAAGACTTCAGTCTGGGATGTAGCAGAGACCAACCCCAACCCTCCAAGTGAATTGTCTATTGTCACACTCCTTACGTCTCTAGATCCCCCACAGATCGTCACGCACTTGATTCCCATAGCTGACGTCCTTTACAGGCCTAAGAGTTGCTTTAACCGTTGTTAAAGGCTTTTGTCAATAATCCCGGCTTTGCAACCTCGATTATCAACTGTACGTTTCGAACTGTCCTCTTCTGTTTGACATACATAAGGTGACTTCCTTTGGATTGCTCCAGGTCATACGGAAATCTACTTACAAGCGGAGGCTGACAAGTAAAAAGAGTATACTATGCGTAACTTGTCTTTACCTCAGCTGTGAAAAGAATAACTTAAGAAACTTACACAACTCGAGCTAACTATATCATACAACACCGTGTGCAGCCGTACGTTGGTTCAGTTAAAACTTTGTAGTCATGTATCAGTTCTTGAATGGCCTCATTGCAGAAGAGAAGGACCGCAGAATAGGCAAGAATGTGATCATCAGGCAACCAAGGTTACAGGTTACCACAAAGGCAAATATCTCTTACCTGTGCTTTCCAACTCTCAAGAGAAGTTTTTATAGTTGTTAGGTAAATCCTACAGAGGAAATGTTACCTAATAGAGGATGACTACCATAACAAGCTTACACCGAAGTGCAAAGAGTTTGCGCTCAATTCCACAGAGAAATTTCACGTGTTCTTTAAGTTTGTGGTTTTTGTTCTTTTATCCTCTATTTATAGCTCTCAATAAGATAGGTTGTTTTGAGATAAAATAACTTATTACTTGTGCCACAAGTTTAGCAAATGCTCGTGTAAACAAACCTGTTACTTAGCTTGCACACAAAGAAACCCTAGGTTAATCTCGCTTGGAAATCTTTTAACATTTATCTGCCAGGTGGTTGTTAGTTGTTAACCACTTCAAGATAGAGATCCAATGTAAATGAGAATACCTTTATCTTATTGACTCATTGAGATTTGTTAGATGGACCAAAGAAGATATTCTGATAAAGCTTAAGTCCAACAAAGAGATAAGGAGTTATCTGTTAAAATACTGCGTGATTATCCAGAAGAATATTCACCAGCCGGTTCGCGAACTGACTGAAGATGGAATCTAAATCAAATACATTGTACATTCACGTTTGTTAGGGCATTGTCCGGTCAAACCCACTAGCGTTGGTATGTCAAGCTAGTTGTCAGTTTTAGGTGTCAAAAGTCAATTCTTGATTTAGCCTACTAGAGTTTAGATTTCGGAAATGGGATATAGACAAAGTAGTAGAGACCTTGAAGACGAAGACTGTGAAGACAAAGAAGACATCAATTATTCTTCATCGATAAAAGGTTAGTAGGAGTTATGACTTTATGGATTTTCTTCTATTTCTACTTCATCTATTCTTTCGAAATAGTCGACTACTTTAGTAGTGATAATAGTGATTGAGATCGTATTCTTGCGTAACATGGCCTTGTGTCATGACCAGTGTTTGATCCCACAAATACTGTGAGTCAAGAATGTATGAGACAGATTCGGTGCCATATGTCCATTACAATGGTTTGCTTGCAAACTGTTAATTGGATATGGATGAATCTAAAGGAGTGCTCTTGAGCAAAGAGTCCATGGATCACAGCTGAGGACGTTCTCACGTCTAAGTTCTGGCTCAGCCCAGTACTTCCAGCGGAATCCAGATTTGACGAAATCTGACAGGCGCACGGTTCACGAACCGGTTTGCGTACCAGACACTCGGAAATTCTCTGAGTTCGAGATGGCTATTTTGTTCACGTACCAGTACGTGAACCTGACGGTAGCTGTCTTACTGGTGTCGGATTTAGTGAATATTCTCCTAGAATTTCACCCTGAGTCAAATTCCAAAACTCCTTTATCTCTTAGATGGACTTGTGTAAAACATAAAGACCTTTTGTGTTCCATCTAACGATCCTCAATGAGTCAATAAGATAAGATTATCTCTGGTCTGTTGGATTCTATCTTGAAGTGTTTTAGAGCTAACAAAACACTTGGCAGATAATTCTAAAAAGAATTCCAATTGAGATTAATCTCTTATTACTTGGTTATCAAGTTTAGGGTTTCCCTAACTTGTGGGACAAGTAATTGATTGCTTTATTCCTAAGCAACCTATCTTATTGAGTACTATAAATAGAGGTGTCTACGGACAGATACCGCAAGCATCAAGCATACGTGAAGGTCCTTAGGGAAGATAACGTAAACTCTTTTCACTTCGGTGAATGCTTGTTGTGGTATAGTCATCCTCTATAGGTTGCAGCTCCTTTGGGAACTCCCTACGACTATAAAGACTTCCTTAGAGAGTTGGGAAGCACAGGTAGGAGATTGAAACCATCTTTGGTTGAAATCGGATTAACCTGTAACCTTGGTAACCTGATCACGTTCTTGTCTATTCTAAAGTCCGTCTCTTCTGATATACGGCTATTCAAGAACTAATACGTTACTCAACAAGGTTGGAAAGGTAGCAACGCACGGCTGCACTCAGTGTTGTAAGAACTAGTTAGCTCCAGTTATACAAGTTCCTTAAGTGGTTCTTCGTGTATAACTGAGGTAGATTCGGATTGGGCATTGCTTACTTGGTTTGCTTGTCAGCTCCGATTCAAGAAGTAGATTTCCGTATGACCTGGATTTAACAATCCGAAGGAAGTCATCTTGTGTATGGTAAACTGAAGAGGACAGTTACACCATACGTCAACAGTTTGGTTTAAACGCCAGTATTGCTGACACAAGCCTTTGACATCGGTCAAAGCAACTCCTAGGCCTGTAACGGACGTTAGCTAGGGGAATCAAGTGCCTGACGATCAGTGGGGATCCAGAGACGTAAGGAAGGCGACAGTAGCCAATTCGCTTGGAGGGCTTGAGTTGGTCTCTGCTACATCCCAGACCGAAGTCTTATAGTAGGCTAGTGTTTGTAGTCAATTTGTACTGGGCGGTGTTCAAACTGGACGAGGTCCCGAGGTTTTTCTGCAAGGCAGTTTCCTCGTTAAAAAAACGTTTAGTGTCTTGTGTGCTTTTACTTTCCGCATTATAACTCTGATTTATAATTAAAGCACCAAGTAGTACGTTATTGCCTAACTGTCGAGTTGACTCCAAAGTATTCTTTGTCGAGGTCTTAACAACTCCAGTTAGAGGTTTGGATATTGATTTTTGAGATCGTCCAGACTTTAACCATAAGACTCACGAGCCAAAACAAAAAGTTTGTAGTATTTCGGTACCCCTCCCTTTTCAACGTTCACGTTCATGTATGCGTACAAATTGATGTTTTTGGAACTCAGGAGGAAAATCCAGAGTAACTGTTCACAAACCGGTTCGTGAACAGGCTAGTTCCAAATTAGGGTTTTTAGCTGGATCTGCTAGGAGTACCTGGGCTGGGCCAGTTTTCCTGTACTTAGACGTGTGGACGTCCTCACCTATATTCCGTGGACTCTTCTCTTAGAGTACTCCTTAGATTCACCCATTTTCCTACATGTGACTTGCAAGCAAATCATTGTAATGGAAAGTGTATTGAATCTATCTCATGTATCTTGTAACTTAGTATAGTGGGAACGTATACCAACATAACTCATGGTTATGTAGACAAGATTACAATCTCAATCGCTATTAATATCTCTACTAAAGTAGTCGACTATTTCGAAAGATAGAATAAGTAGAATATAAGAAATTCCATATAATGTCACAACTCCTACTAACCTTTTTTGGATGAAGAATATATGATGTCTTCTTGGTAATCTCTGTCTTCGTCTTCAAGGCCTCTACTACTTTGTTTATATCCCAATTCCGAAATCTAAACTTTAGTAGGCTAAATCAAGAATTGTGTTTTGACACCTAAAACTGACAACTAGCTTGACATACCAATGCTAGTGGGTTTGACCGAGGAATGCCCTAACAATATATATATCGAATTGAATATTAAAACCTAAAATACATCCATCTGTTTTACCCTAGAAAACAATGTACTGCAAAAGAGTACTTTTAAGTTCGAGAGATCAAAGTCGAACAAATCTAGCCTAAACCAAGACAACGACCGTTCCAGATTTGCTTCGGTCACAGATGAGGAGAAAGGGTTGGTCTTAGGGAGGGAAGCAGAGAAAGAATGAGATTAGGTATTCCTGGTTGAAAAATGGGTATTGTGTGTGGTTTATGAACAACTTAGGAAAATGATGGTTGTCGAAGACAACTTAGTTTTCCCTAAGATTTTGTTAGGATTTATCAATTGAATCTGAATTTCAGGTTCTGCTCGAATGAATTGAGTTGAGATGAATTGCCTTGGAAAATAGATGGAATCATCAATTTATAGTACGTTCAGAAATACCTTGACCTCTTGTTAATCGTGGAGAAAAATGGTAAAGTGGAGATAGTGGAATCATGGGGTTACTCCCCTGGGGATAGTTAAACCGCCAGTCACGTATTCTACCCATTACGCCAAGTTTTCCCACGAGCATAACTTCTTTCTAAGTGGGTGTCACGCCATAACTGCCGTAGACCGCTAGACCAAAACCCTAATGTAAATCCCCCCATTTGTGACACGTTCGAAATCTCTGTTGAATGATACGTATGACTCGTAGCGAGTCAACTTATGTTGAATTGATTGTGCTATTCACTGGACGCTGAGTCTTGGAAATACTTATCAAATGGGGCTTGGCCAGTCCAAGAATGGCACTGACCAAGGAGAGCTTGGCCATCGATTAACCAAGCATGACAAAGGTGGTGTGTGGCCAAAGGATGGCGCTGGCCAAGGAGGGGAATGGCCAAGCATGACAAGGGTGGTGTGTGGCCATAGGATGGCGCTGGCCAAGGAGGGCTTGGTCATGGAATGGCCAAGCATGACAAGGGTGGCATGTGGCCATAGGATGGCGCTGGCCAGGGAGGGCTTGGTCATGGAATGGCCAAGCATGACAAGGGTGGCGTGTGGCCATAGGATGACGCTGGCCAAGGAGGGCTTGGCCATGGATTGGCCAAGTATGGTGGCGTGTGGCCAAAGGATGGCGCTGGCCAAGAAAGGCTTGGCCATGGATTGGCCAAGCATGACAAAGGTGGCGTCTGGCCATAGGATGGCGCTGGCCAAGGAGGGCTTGGCCATGGAATGGCCAAGCATAACAATGGTTGCGTGTGGCCATAGGATGGCGCTGACTAAGGCATTCCTCGTCTAACCAGAGTCGCCGCAGCAGTCCTGCTCTCCAGGTTACATGGTGGTTCATCATGCTTTGTTGGGTGGTGCAAAATTGTATCTTTTTAACATGGGCCTATTCTAAATCCATTATGTTGTTTTACAATTATACCCATATGCTAAAATCCACCATCAACATTAAGTCCCCTGCTTATTGTGGAATGATATAATTCTGAAGTAAGTACAAGATGGTGATTTGTTAGAATAACATAACAATATATTTTGGACAATGCGAAATAGAGAAATTGCCTTTTTAAAATCATTTATTTTCTAACAAGGTTTTTTAGAGTTTAAGAAGAAAACAGTTTCCTAGCGAAACAATACTTCATATTTGTCTATATATATATATAAGTCTAGGTTGGACTTCTTTTTCATAAATTTTCTTTTCTGTCCATCTTTACAGAGCAAAATTTAGGTAAATAATACTTTTCCCTTTAATTTACTTTTGTACAATTTTATATATATATAAATTTGGATTTGGGAAAAACCCTAAATTTGGGTTGCCAGCGGCGGGCCCGCCAGACCGTCGGAAAATGTTTTTATATATATAAATAAAAAAAAACTTGGCCTGGCAGCGCTGGCGGCCACAAGGGCGACACTTTTTTTTTTTTTTTTTTTAAATTTCACTATTATTATATATATATATATATATATATATATATATGCATTTAGTAGTGGTCCTGGCAGCGGGGCCACCAGGCGGATGGCAACTGGCGAGGCCAGTGCCAAAATCATGTTTTGCTCGTATATATATGCATAAGTCATCGGGTCGAAAAACTAAGTGACAGAAACCTCGTTATAAGTTCGACAACGCGATTC
>JAJJMA010200794.1:0-12085 GCA_023529015.1 Papaver nudicaule | reverse complement strand
GTTTAATATCGTCAATACCACCATTTATTTTGGTTGATCAATAAAAAGTAACAACACAGTTCTGAAAACAGAAAATTCAGATCAAAATTTAAAAGTACAAATGTACGTAGGTGCGAGATTCATTATTTCAATAGAGTACACTAATAGCTCAAATTCCATACATTTTTGTTTTGTTTTTGCTTTAAGGCACAATATATCATCGTGCAAATCATCATGTGGCAATGACAGTTGATGTTAAACCATGGGGGGACTAGGAGGGTTAATGGGGGGGCTTGGAGGGACAATTGGAGGGCTTGGAGTGTCAATGGGGGGGCTCGGAGGGTCAGTTGGAGGGCTAGGAGGATCAATGGGTGAGCTCGGAGGGTCAGTTGGAGGTTCCGGTGGAGGATTGCGCTTGATGCGATTCGCTATTGGTGCCGGTGGTGACGGTCTTTCCCGCAACTTCCTTGAGATATAAGTATTGGTGTTATGGGATACTGCCACTGCAAAATAAAGAAACCACGGTGATCAATAATCAATCATAATCATATGCATTTCACAACTAAATTTCGAACTTGGTGTTCATGTGATTACAAAGCAAGTACCTGAGTCGACGGCAATCGGGAGGATGAAAGCAGTGAGGAGAAGCAGGACGAATAATATCATTGGCTGAGTTCTTGTTCTGGCTAAGGACTCCATTGCTTTGAAACATAATGCCTACTGCATTGAGTAAATGACATTTATAGTAGCGACTCAAACAGTACAGGGGTTGGAACTGGTCCTATATGGTGGGGTCATTGAATGGACTATTGCCTATTTATGAAACCTCATTGATTTGGGGGCGAGCCCATATTTAATGGGGGCGAAAGCGAATCCAAAATAGGGTCACAATGAAGTAAAGAGGTCATCCCATATGGAATATATTTTTTTAAATACAAAACAACCCTTCATTAGTAGAAATTAATGATATGATTAGGTGTTAACTAAATTTGATTACCAAAATTTTGGAGGGAAAATTAGGGAAAAATGATTATGTTTAGGATAAAAATTTGTATGATTATTATTGTTGAGAGAGAGAGGGAAGTGAAGAAAAAGAAGAGGCTTTTGAGGGAGGGAAAAAAAGTGAGTGTTCATCAAAAATGGGTGATTTGGGAACTCAAATCGATGTGGGTGAAGCTTCAAAAGGTAGAGTTCAACCTCAAGCTAGTGTCATTACGAAAGAAATGAAAATGGTGATGTTGCATGATCCACGAATTTTAAATGATGAAGAACGAAAAGCTCTTGCTTATGAAGATCCTATGGAGGGAAAAGAAGACCAAGAAAACTCACATGATGAATCCACTGATGAAGACAATGAGGTATGCTTTCTAAAATGACATTTTCGTGTGTTGAATCAATGGGAATGCAAGAACTATTGAAACCCAGGACGAACAATCGTCAAGCAATATGTCCAAACTATGACGATATAGGTAAATCGTCACACAACACATGACGAGGTTGCCGAGTCTGTGTAAAAACACACTCAGAGATGATAACTCGTCATGGTGCAGCAATAACCTTGACGAGTTTGTAGCATGGGAAAGAGAACGTACTATTTTCTTCGGTAAGTCGTCGAGGTTTTAGGTAAAATCTTGACGATTCTGGGTAAGAGAAATCCATTGATCTGGTTGAAAAACTCAGTAACTCGTCAAGGTGGTCGTATAACATATGACGACACAACCCTACTTATGACCAAATCGTCATGCAGATATCAAACCTATGACAATTTTTTATGTTAAATTTCCAACAATTGTTTGGTTTGCAGGACTCTGGTGATGACGATGGAGTGATAATCCGTCACATCCATCACCACGGTTTCAAAGGAGCTAACCAAAAAAGAAGTAATTGCCCATGGGATAAGGATGAGGATATGGATCTTGTGAAGAGCTTCATTCCTATCTATCATGAACGACCCAAAGAAAAATATTCAATGTTTTGGAAGAGAGTGAAGCAAATATACAAAGGACGCACCTCGAATACTAGACGTCGCAATTGGGTTCAGTTGGCTAATAGATTCGCCCACATAAAGTCGCATATCCGTGAGCATTATATAGTCCTTAATATGGTCCAAGAGACACAGGAGGACGGTGATACACCGAAGGACGTGGTGAGTAGGTCGACATGCTTTCGGGATAGTATTTCATCACTAGTTATACACATGCGCACTAACTTAATTTGTGCTAATTACAGCTCAGAGAATTTGTTTACGTTTGGGATGAGCGTAATGGCGATAGCGAGTACTGTTATAAGGAGCACAATACAAAGCTAAAGAAAAAAGCTCCTAAGTTCGTTAAGGGAGTGTTATTTGATGATGAAGACTTGGCTTACTAGCTTATTATGCAATCGTTGTTAACCACTTTTTGAATACTAGAGAGGGTAATATGTTTTGTGAATTGTGCTTATGAAGTGAGCTCCCTTATGTCCCAACATTTTGCGGGTTTTGAACCTATATGGTAAATCGGCATGGTTTATGCCTAAACTGTGCCGACACTGAAGAAAATATGTATACACTGTAACTGTGAACTTATCGTCATGGTTTACCATACTACCGTGACGACTCAGTTTGTAATTTTCAAAAAATTTGACCGTTGGGGTCTTGTTCTATAAAAAGAAACTCATCTCCAACACAACTTACCTCAAACTTCTTTTCTTCTCATTGTTCCAAAATACCAAAACAAGTTTCTTGTTCATTTGAAGGTGAGAAATGGCCGGATATGGTGATGGAGTATGGGAAGAGAGCGAGGATGTAGAGCTTGTCAAATCATTCGTTAGGGCATTCATTGAAAGACCATATGAAATCTACTCTATGTTTTGGAAGAGGGTTAAGGAATTCTTAGAACAACACTACGGCAATTATAACCGGCGCAAATGGACACATCTTGCTTTCCGCTTCGAACGTATCAAAAGGGATATCATCGGGTATAACAAGATTGTGGAAATCGTTAACGAACACTACCCTCAATCTTCTCGCAAATTCAAGGTGAGTAGTTATCTAGTTTCTTAAAATTTGCTAACGAAATTTTGTGTATGTTAATCTAACATGTCACTCATTCACCTCTAGAAAGAAAGAATCAATGCCCTATGGGAAATTCGTAATGGTGAACGTGCGTGGATGTTCGGGAAGTGTTTGAAAGTGTTGAACAAACGTGCTCCAAGGTTCATGTCCGATTATATTATGTACGAATTGAGCGACGACGCGTACTAGGTGGTGTTCTTTAGAAAAGAAATGATGTAATGTGCTTTTCCTACTAGAAATGTAATGTGGTTTTCTACCTTATGTTAATGAAATAAACCTTCTTGTGAAAATCGTCATGAAAATTACATACGTAATGATAAATCGTCAAGGAAACACCAAATTTATAAACAATCGTACTGCTTTTGATTGGAATCGTACTGCTTTTTCATTTTATCTTGACGATTTCTGAATTAGAAAACGTAAATCGTCAAGTTATCCTACCATACCATGACGATATAGTATCTCCAAAAATATAGTCCCTGTCCAAATTTTAAGGAAAATCGTAATGGTTTTAGGCAAAATGCGTGACGATAACTTTCGAAAAATTACAAATCGGCAAGGACTTTATCGTTACCTTGACGAGTTGCGTTAATAATTTGAGCAACAATCAAGTAATACCAATATTATTCAAAACAAGATAAGATGCATTACATAAAAACAAATAAAAATCAAAGCATTACATAGTTAATTCCAATTGATCTTACATGAAGACACTTACTCTTTATTATAACAATTATTAAGAAAAGTGTTAAGGAGACGGTAATGTTGTTCGAACTCGAAGTTCTTTCCTTTCCAACGAGCCCATTCCTTCAATGCCCTAGCCAGATTTTCATCATCGGTATCTTCCTTGAAAATATCTCGGATCAACCTCCTCAGGTGCATAAATTCGTCGACATTTTTGTGTATTACACTCCATCGCGCCGACAACCCATTTACATCTCGTTCAAATTGGGTACATTGTTCGTCGAAGGATTCTTTAACGCAACTCCACAATAGTCCCCAATTGATCCCAAAACGACTCCGTTTAACTTCAGCCGGTTTTGGATAGTACAACATGAGATATCTACAAAAACAATGATCTTCATGCCACGTAAATGGAGCAGAACTTGGTTTCTTTCGTGTTGAGCGAGGAGGAGATAATGGTTTTTGAGATGGAGTACACTTATAATAATATTCATGAACTATCTTATGAGTGATGTTTCAATATTGAGATCTGCGAGTAGGAGATGCCGGAGGAGGACTATCTTCGAGATTTGCGGTTTCTGAGGATGCACCTGACATTGTAGTCGCATAAAAAAAACCAAAAATAAACTAGATTGATTGGGATGATTGTTTGGGATGAAAGGTTCTCTTTATGTAGATAAGTTCCCAACGGATACATTTTTTCAAAAAACTAGTCGTTATGGAGTGTAGACCGAGTGTAAGGAAAAATACAACGGAAAAATTCTTATTAGTTTTAAAGAATCGTCAAGTAAACTCAAAATTTCTTGACGATATTCCACGAAATCGTCAAGGTAATTTGTAACTCCTTGACGATTTAGAATTTGAATCCAGCTTTTGGGACCTGTAAATATTTGTGAAATCGGCAAGGAATTGCCTGAACCCTGACGATTTATGCATATAAATTTCAAGCAAATTCATACATGCATTTAAACCAAGCTCCGTCCAAACATCTTAAGTGTCATGAGGAAGAAACCATGATGAAATCCAAAATAAACATACCAAACCATAATATCATCCTAACACACATTGGTAAAATCAACCACTACCCTCACCTTCGCCACGACCCTTGGCATGAGCTCTTTTGGAAGTTTCTCCTCGCTTACTCTCCTGAGTGGCAGTAGCTGAAGGACAAACTCTCTTCCTTGCATTGGCTACTTTTTTAAACATGTTGGTAGCCTCAGGAACATGCAAGTGTCTTAGGTGATCAATATGAAGCGCTAGTTCTGTAGGAGTCATGCCCTCTCCATGGTCCACCTTATTTGTCAGTGGCTTCAACACAACATCCAAACGCTCCATCTATTTTAAGGAATACCAAGTAAGTCATACCGACATAAATTTGGTTCACAATTTAAACAAGGGGAGAGAGACCAAATTTACTTACGAATAGCTTGTATAAGGAAGAATCATCAAGAGAAGGTGCAGTAGTGATCTTTTTTCCTTTGCCACGACCACGCTGGACAACTTGTTCCCTACGAATTACACGGCCGTGACTCCAACGGTTGTACCACTCCATGTAATCATCCGCGCACTCATAACCATGGACGACATCATCCCAAATCCATCCTACTTTATGATTTTCTCGTTGGTTCCAATGATCATCTGATATGGGGTTTTTGTAGGCAACCGTGATTGATTTTGTGTCGCTGTGGCTTTTCTCGACGTCAACTGGGTTTTCTGCAGCGTTATAATCTGTTTCTATCCCTTCTTCGGGACTTTCTTGTATACACCCAAGTGGTCTCATGAATCTCTCCGGGGCATGCATTGTGTGTCCAAGAGGGTGAAACAAGGGGCCATCGTACTTATAGTGTGGGTCCCTTGGTTCAATGAAACCCTTCTCCCTATCCTCTCTGTAGGGGTCAAAGACTACATCACTTACCTTCATGTTGTCCAACCTCTCTCGGACCGTTAGAAGCCAACCTTTCTTGCCTCTTTCTTGATCCCCAGTGAAGATATACTTGTGCCCTCTCGCCATTCCCTCTTTCCACTTGGGGTTGATTTTCCAATCTGCATGGCCTTCCATCAACTTTGGGAAGTGTTCATATATCCACACCTAAGATCAATGACACATATTTAATCTAACTGTCACGTTGATGTTATCAAAAATTTGACATTCAAAAGAGAAAAACAAAATGCATAATTACCTGCAGTAGAGATGTGTTGCCATTGAGTTGGGAAGTGAAGCTTCTTGATGCCTTTCTCAGCTCGGTGTTTAGGTGTGAGACAATTGCGGTAGCCCACGAATACTCTGCAATCTTATCCAAAGGATGCAGTAGCTGCAAGAAGTTCGCATTCACCCTGTTCCCGGCAGAAGACGGAAATATACAAATGGCTAAGACGTATAAAAGATAAGCAGCTGCCGAAGCTTTGACTTCCTTCTCATCCAGAGGCCCCTTATTGGCTTTTTCTTTAGCAAGGGTTCCTTGATACCTTTTCCTCAATTTCACAAGGTTGATCTCCCTAATCCTATTTTTTGTTGTTGTACTCTTCATGAAGAAATAGTCAATTTCCGCAGGAGTCCAATTAAACAAGTTCTTGCACAAATCATCAAGCTTGGTAAAATCGAGTCTGATGGTGTACCCATCGCTGGTGGACTTCCCGGCAATTGACAAGTTTAGAATCTGTTGAGCGTCGTCGGGAATGATCGCCATCTCCCCGAATGGAAACAACATGGTGTCTCTTTCCGGATAATACCTCTCGCACATTGCCGAAACTGTCTCTACGTCATAGTTCACAACCGAATTCTCTACAGCACCATACAAACCAGAAGCTTTAATAATTTTTTGGACCCCCTCACATTCCTTTTCAAAAGCCCACTTCCTCATATTAAAATAATTAGTTTGGCGCCTAAGAAGACGTGTGGCATTCGTATGATCCTGAAAGATGAAAACATAATGAGATATATTAACATCTAACCTAAGATATCAACACAATGAAACACAAAAGAAGTTGACATTAACATTACCAAGGTGGAGTAGATGGTACAAGCCCACGAATCCTTGTAACCAAAGAGAACTTGTCCACCATCCGCAGGTAACCCATGAGGTCCTCCCTCTATAATGAGGTGTGGTGCGGGAAGGTGCGCAGCTCTATCCCTCGGTTTCTTTTTCACCTTTCCCTTGCCCTCAACGACATCCCCATTCCTCTCATTATCTTTAGGGTGTTCAACCAAAACACCTTTATCATTACCCTCTTTTTCTTCTTCTTCTTCACACTCTTTTTCTTCTTCATCTTCTTCACCCTCTTTGGTGCCTTCATCTTCTTCACCCTCTTTGGTGCCTTCATCCTCACCTTCCTTGTCACCTTCATCCTCAACATCATTGCCATGTTCATTTTGGTCGGGTTCAACATCATCACCACCGTCATGATGGTTGCTACCGGGTTCGGGGATAGAAGAAGGAGTGGAACACGGGATTGAGGATAAAGCCGCTACATCTTTTGTGGTAAGACCACGAAAATTTCCCGCTCCCAAATACTTATCTCTGCGAGGAATTGATGGGGGAGTGTCAAGGGGGAGTTTGATATTCTTCTTCTCTTTCAACCTAACAACACAAAAATTAAAAACATTTATTAACATCAAACTCGTCAAGGTTATACAGCATAATACGACGATTTAAAAATGTATGAAGCAAATCGTCAAGCTTTTGGGAAATACTTGACGATTCACAAGTGAAGCAGAAAATCTCGTCAAGGTTTGAATCCCAAAAGCATGACGAGTTTTCCTAAATTTTGGACAGTGAGCATGTTTTGGGAGGAGCAAAATCGTCAAGCTATTCCAGCCTATCTTGACGACATGAATTCACCTTATTCCACCAATTTTTCCCAAGGTTCGAATCGTCAAGCTAGTCCAAAAAGCTTTCCGATTTTCGGCAAAATTTGGACAGTGAACATGTTTTGAGAGGACCAAACTCGTCATGCTTTTCGCACATTACTTGACGATTTCATGTGTACCCTTCTTCTCCAAAAATTCACAGGGCTCAAATCGTCAAGGAAACGATGAATACTATGACGAGTGTTCGCATGCAAAGGAAATAACCTAAGTTGCAGAAAAATCTCGTCAAGCTTTTTGAAATAAGCTTGACGAGTGTTCATATTATTTTCCCTGAAACTGCAAACTCGTCAAGCTCGATGGCTCAAGCTTGACGAGTTTTCTACTGTGAGTGCGAGAAGTTGAGTTCTTTCACCCTAAAATCCATCGAAACATACTAAAAGTTACGTAAGGGGTGATTCAAGTAACTTACCTTCTCAATCTTGCCATTTCTTCCTCGTTTTTATCCCTTTCTTCCGGTTCTTCTTCAACAATTTCTTTTTCGGTTGAGGTGGATTTTGAAATTGTTTTTTCAATCGATTTCCCCTTCAAACGAATGAGGAGTTTTGGTTTTCCTTTGGTCATCTTTGTAGCGTATTGAAGAATTGAATTGGTGATGAAAAAACTCGAATCGTCGATTACCACGATTAATTGAATTCGAAAAAAAATTTAGGTCGTCACGGTTTTTGTTTTTGGAAGGGTGGGTTTTTGTTTGTTGTGAAGGATAAGTAGTAGAGGAGGGTATTTGAGGTTTTTGATTTTTGAGTTTTAATTTTTGATTATGATTAATTTGGTATTTAAAATTAAGTATCAGGGACATTTTAGTATTTGCACACAATTTTAGCACCCCTTATAAACTGGGGTGGGATATTTGAAGTAGTGCTCGCCCCCATTAAATATGGGCTCGCCCCCAAATCAGCCAGGTTATGAAACCGTGTCTCCATAGAAATTTCATTAAACCACGTACCTATTTTTTTTTTCCTTGCAAAAGTAAGAATATATTAGAAAGGCTTACAAAATGTAAGCAAAAAGAACAACCAAAAACAGACACTAGTCTGTCAGACCACCAAACAGAGAAGAGAAAGAGTAACCTCCCTCAACTCAACCAAAGAAACAAAGATAACAAAACTACAAACGATTCAAAGTTAGGTGACAAACCAATTACCCCAGTTAAATCACGTACCTAATTACTTCGGAGGCGGACTTTCGATCCAAGGAAGAAAATAGTTGTTGAAGAAATTTGGGCATAACAGCAGTCTAGCACAATCGCTATGGTCATGGTGTGCATGGAAATTTGGTGAAGAATCGGTTAGCATGAGAAGTTAATTCTTCAGTAGTACAGGACAGGAGATATACTAAATGCTACTACGTAAAGCAGTCAAAGCTGGTAAATGATAACAGAAACAAAGCATTGAGATCAGGGAGGAGAAGCAGGGGGGATCAGAGCATTGACTGATTTCTTCTTGGACTGGTTCATATATAGCTTTGAGACAGACTGAACTCCATTTTTGGAACTTTTTATTAGTACTAAACAACATAGGAGTTGGTGCTTGGTCCTTTGGTAGGGTCATCGAATAGTAACAGCTAACAGGGCATGGTACCAAACACACAACAAACAAAACCCTCTAATTTAGAAGGAAAAAATGTGCAGCTTTAAATTTATAAATGAAAAGTAGTTGTTGTAGAAAATATTTACACTGAAATCTGTTGAATAATTCTTTGACGTCTGTCGATTCCACGAGTAGTAATCAAAAACAAAAAGAAATTGTTGAAATTTCAAAAGTTCCCAAAATTTAGAGGAGAAATTAGTAGCTACATAAGTTTGAATTAAGAAAATTATTAGTAAGCCAGTTTGTATTAACTCATATATCATGTGCTTGTTTTGCAAAAAAAAAGGAAGAGGAGACGGGTTATTACATGCTCTTTAACTTATGAATTGGCTTTTAAGATTTCGGCGTATTTTATAAAAGTATTCAGAGATGGGTATTGGAAGATGAACATTATGTCAGAGCAAGTACTATGGTGCCATTTTTTTTAAGTTTTATCCCCAAATCCTAGGTTTAAAAAAAGGTGTTCAGAACGCAATTACTATGGTTGGGAGGCGGCCATTGAAAGGCCGCCCAAAATTGAGGGTTGGCCACTCAGTGTACGCCTTTGGTCAAGGTTTGCACTACACGAAATTGGATTTTTAGCAACGGCGGTGGGCCGTTGCAGAAAATAAAAGCAACGCCGAGTGGCCGTTGGCGGGACGCCGTTATTGTTAGTGTTGGGATAATTACAACAACGGATCTGCCGTTGGTGTAATTATAATTACAGCAACACATGCATCTGTTGCAGTAATTATTGTCACGGATGAGACATACCATCATACCGTGCCGCGTGGCAACCTACTGTAACGGTCTACCCGTTACGGTGTGCAGTAACTGATAAAACAACTCTTAACTGTAACATTATATCCAACGGTGTTTTTGTTCAATAACGGTTTATCCGTTTGCCAGCTGGCAATTTCTTAACTGTTTCGAAACAGCCAGTAACGTTGCACCTGCGTAACTGATACCCTAATGTTAAAGTAACATAATGTACTGTTGGAACCTATTTTCTAACGGTTCAGCGCTTTCCACCTGTTCTTCTGTCGTAACGGATCCGGCAACTTTTGCTCCCGTTAAACTACGGTGTGTAACGGAAAAATTTTAACGGTTTAGTCAACGTTTGTATTCGTGGGAAACGCATCTGTAACAGTTTTTAGGATTGCCACGTGTTTTTGCAACTAACAGATTTGTGTAACGTCTGATATCGTTGGAAAAAACTATATTATTTTTTTAAAAAAATAACGCTAACAAGCGTTAAGCCCTGCGTTACAATTGCACCTGGAATACAATTCATTCCGGAATCTGGAATACAGTTCTTTCCTGAACCTGCAATACAATACAATTCATTTCTAAACCTGCAATACAGAATCGAAATCCTGTAATTTTCAATTCATTCCCACTGAAATACATCCATTCTCATTCAACTAACACACGCATTTCATTCAAACTCTGAAAATCATACAACCGTTTATACATTCATTCACTACACTCCTTCACAATCCTAAATTTATAAAACAGACATACATACATTTTTGCATGTGTTTTTACTACTCCTAGATTAGAAGGTTGTGTGTTTCTGCAGTTTTCAGTTTATGCAATTTTCTGTAATGATACCTTGGATCAGAAGAAGACGCCAAATGGAGTAGTCAGTCGACCTCAGATGTGAGAGTTCTGTGAAACAAGGAAACAAAACTTTGAGTTGTCTATATAATTGACAGAACAGCCACTTGAATAACATAATATGACCCACTAACAAAACTGTCTATAATCATATCAATAACATGCAATATTGGGTATAACAAACAGCTTCATCTTAGTTTAGGCTATGCGGTAAGGTAGCTGAAGCCCTGGCATACGCCTATGACATAATTCTCATCTTATATGAAAGAGAGAACAAGCTACGGTAGCTCAAATATTTGACCACAGAACTAAACTGATAATGAGCTTAATTCTCATCTGTAACTGAGGAACACTAGCAATCATACACAATCATAGCTTAATTAGAGTTCATACCTGAAAATAACTAGTAGGGGAAATCACCAAAAAGATTTGCGCCGGACGTTCTTCCACTTCTACAGCAAATTAAGACAAGTTATCAGCAAATATCATTGATAAATGAAATCAAACAGGATATCACAACTAAAGCATTCAAGAGATAATATCAGGTAATGAACAAACCTGAGATTAAAAAAGGAGACCTGCAGCAGCACCTGGAATAACAAGAATGAAAAATAATAACAACGATGTCTGTAAAGGTTATCCAATGGTTGGAAGGAATTCATTCCAAAAACATTGCTAGTGGTTGGGAGGAATTCATTCCAACTCTTGGACAACCTTTGCAAGGACAATTTTCTCCCACTTCTGCACCTGCCATACCAGCAGAATCAACCCTAGATTACCTCCTCACTGGTATTCTCTAGCTTCAAGACTGCGCGTTGAATCTTCAAAAAATAAACATAAAGGTAGTAAGTATCAACCTTAGTTAATGTACCATAGAAATGATAACAAATACTGAAAACAGGCATATTGAGAGTTTACTCACTAATGCAAGAAGCATCATCACTGGTCAACGTATATGAACTTGATCACAACCTGAAAATAACAAAAGAGTAGACATAAGTTAGTAAGATGAGCACTAAAAGGATCAAGCTCAGAAATTTCAATATCAGTAATATACCTTATATTCTAACTAACTCAGGAGCTGATTTGACAACGGAAAAGGCCACTTTCTCCCACTTGTGTGCCTGTCATACCAGCAAAGAAGAGAAGTGTACATGTAGGTCAGTATGAAACAAACTAGAATACATAATTATCCAAGAACATGAACGAGTAAGTAACTATGTTACCTAGTATTTGATTATCATTCTTTATAGCAAGCTCAGTCATTCTGCAAGTTCCTGCAAAAATATAACAAACTAGTCCTCTTCCCTCCTC
>JAJJMA010200785.1:0-11900 GCA_023529015.1 Papaver nudicaule | reverse complement strand
ACAATGGTCATCGGGGAGATAGCTACATTTGAAGAACTAAATTTGAATCTACAAGGGAAGTCACCATCCAACAAGAGAAGCTTACGAAGACTCGAGATGTTGTACTTTATATATTTTCAAGGTTTTGTCCTATCGAGTTTTTCCTTGTCAAAGTTTTAATGAAGCAACGCGTTTGAAGTTCTACTATGTACCGCACAAGGGGGAGTGTTAAAGGGCTTAAGGCCCGTATATGTGCGGTCCATGTAGAGGCCTAAGTTTTCCTTTCTTGTTGTATATAAAGGAGTACTTACCCTAGCACACTACTAACGGTTGTTACCTACTTTACTTGAAAAAATTTGTACAAAATTTACAATATATACAAAGATGCAACAGGCTGCATCAAAGAAAAACCTCAAGCACAAAAGCTCTCAGTGTTACAAGTTAATAATAACCTTCCACTTGAGGTCATGGTCCAGTTTGATGGTGACTCTGGCCAATCCAATGCAGCAATTCTAACGACTAGTTCTAAAGGGGCTAGTATTTCTAATATTTCTTCACAACCTAATTCAGTCTCAGCTATTGAGGAAGGTATCAACACTCTAGTAAACTTCCATTTGGCATTCAATATGAAGCTGGGTATAGATTGTGAGACTACCATCTCAAGAGAAATCTGCAAAGATATGTTATTAAAGCTTAAACAGACTGAGCTTGATCAAAGCAATTGTAGAGATCAATGTGATGGTTTTGATAATTTTGATGAAGACACTGATAATGATAATTGGGAAGCAGAAGAAGCAAGAGGCACCGTAAGCTCGGATAATTCAGGTAATTCTCCAGCTTTGGCTACTTCTGATTCAATTTCTTCTAATTCATATTCTAGGGTTCAATTGAGTTCAGATGGACCATAAAATTCTTTCATGGAACATTAGGGGTATGAATGATGACCTAAAAATTACTGCAATTCGTAATGCAATTAGAAGAAATAAGGCAACAATTGTCTGTATACAAGAAACAAAAATGGAACTGATTGGGGATGCAACTGTGAGAAAAATTTGGGGAAATAATGGTTGTAATCATATTTATCTTCCTTCTGAGGGGAGATCTGGTGGTCTTCTTGTAATGTGGAACCCAACTGTAGTTGTCATGTTAGATAGTCTATTGGGGGCTTTTTCAGTCACCTTGAAATTTCAAAATGTACATGACAATTTTATTTGGGATTTTTCAACTGTATATGGTGCTTCTGATCCTATGGATTATGCTCAGTTCTGGCAAGAAATTCAGGATATCAAGCTTCTTTTTTCTGATCCATGGGTCATTGGAGGGGACTGGAATGCTATCCTATATCAATCTGAAAGGAATAGAGCTGGTGGTTGTTCTGTTAACAGAAGAAATTTTAGAAGATTTTTGAATAGGAATAGTTTGCTTGATATTCCTATGTCTGGTGGCTGCTTCACTTGGACTAACTCTCAAAACCCTCCAACATTAGTAAGACTTGATAGGTTTGTGTTCAGTGCAGAATGGGAGGAGAAATGTATATCAGTTGTGCAATATAAATTGAGAAGGCCTACATCTGATCATGCTCCAATATTACTGAACTGCAATGCTGGTGCCTCTTTTAAGCATTCTTTCAAATTTGAAAACTACTTCCTGTCACATCCTAATTTCCAGGAGTTGATGAAGGTTTGGTGGTCAGGGCTGGTGTTTACTGGTAGGCCTAGTTTTATTATGGCCAAGAAGTTACAAGCCCTTAAACCTATCATCAAGCAGTGGGGTAGAGAAACATTTGGTTCCCTTCAAAAGGAGGTGGATAGACTTGAAACTCTGATAGATGTTTATGACTGTCTTGAAGAGATAGATCCTTTGAATGAGGAGGATTTTGAAGCAAGAGAACATACCAAGTTAGATCACAAAAAGGCTGCTCTTAACCTAACTAGGAAATGGTTCTCAAGAGCTAAAGGCAGTGGCTATCTGATGGTGAAAGAAGTTTTAAGTTTTTTTCACAAAAATGCCTCATATAATCAAAGGTTAATTCTATCAACTCTCTTTTGATTAATGATGTTATGTCACATGATAAAGATTCTATCAATGAAGAGGCAATGAGGTTCTATGTAGACCTTTTTAAGGAAGATGTGAAGGTCAGACCTACCTTTAATGATTTGGAGCTTCCTAGTATGACTGTAGCTCAAAGTATTATGCTTGAAAAACCATTTTGAAGAAGAAGAGGTAAAGAAGGTTATTTGGGGATTTGGTACAAATAAGTCACCTGGTCCAGATGGGTATACAATGGAATTTTTCAAGGCTGTATGGGATATTATCAAGCATGATATTATGGTTGTTATGAAAGAGTTTGAACAAACATGCAATTTGGACTGGAGGTTGAATTGTACTAATATAATTTTGATACCCAAATGTGATGGGGCAGTGTCTATGCATAATTTTAGACCTATCAGTCTAATTGGTGGCATATATAAAATCATTGCAAAACTTTTGGCTGACAGGATGAAACAAGTTATGCCTTCCATTATTTCTGAGTTCCAGGGGGCATTTGTGGATAGTAGACAAATAACAGATGGGATTTTGATTGCATTTGAGTTAATTGATTCAAGAGAGAGAGCTGGAATTGCAGGATTATTAGTGAAGGTAGACCTGGAAAAAGCTTTTGATAAGGTGAATTGGAGTTGTTTAGACTACACTATGTCAAGATTTGGTTTTGGTTGTAGATGGAGAAACTGGATTAGGTGGTGCATCTCAAATACAAGGTTCTCTATGGCAATCAATGGCACTGCTTCAAATATATTCAGAAGTGAAAAGGGTATTAAGCAAGGTGATCCTATCTCACCATTCCTGTTCATTATGGTGGTGGAGATTTTGTCTGTGATGTTGAAGAAGGCTGCTTCTCTGAAGTTGCTAGCTGGTTTTAAACCTAGTGTTGATGAAGTGGAAATAAACCATCTGCAGTTTGCAGATGATCTTATTGTGTTTCTGGATGATGACTTAGAGCAAGTTACAAATCTCAAAAATGTCTTACTCGGGTTTGAGCTGGTCTCTGGATTAAAAGTAAACTTCAGGAAAAGTGCTATGGTTGCAGTGGGGGAAGATGTTCATATTCAGGAAGGTGCTGCCAGTTTTGGTTGTCCCATGGCTACATTCCCTATGAAATATTAAGGGATTCCTCTTGGTAGCAAGTCTAAAGCAGTGGGAGTTTGGGATCTGATCTTACAAAGATTTCAGAAGAAGTTGAATGTATGGCAAAGGAAATATCTGTCCAAGGGAGGAAGGATTATGCTTATAGATTCAGTTTTATCTTCATTACCCATTTATTACATGCCACTTTTTCAGATTCCAGTCTCTGTGATCAAGCAAATGGAGTGCATCATGAGACAATTTTTATGGGGGACAGTGAATATGAAACCAAAAAGAGGATGGGTGGGATGGAAAAAACTTTGTAGATCAAAGGAGGGTGGTGGTGTTGGGATTAAGAAGTTGAAGTTGATGAATAGAGCATTACATGCTAAGTGGCGTTGGAGGTATGGAAATGAAAGAGGTGCGCTATGGAGAAGGGTTATTCATTCAAAATATGGAGGAAATGTTGATGCATTCTTTCCAAATCCTACAAACAATACAGTTGGGAAGAGTTTATGGGCAGGCATTTTAAAATCCTCTGATGAGGTAAAACTTAACTCTTCTCTTCAGGTTTTTTCAGGTGATAGAGTGTTGTTCTGGAAGGATGTATGGATTAATGGGCAAGAGCTAAAGACACAATTTCCTGCTCTCTTTAACATCAGTAGAGTTCAGGATGCAACTATTCAAGAGTGCATGAACACAGATGAAGGGGTCAGTTGGGACTTGGCTTTTTTGCAGAAATCTAAAAGAGGGGGAGATAAAAGAGGCAGCACATTTATTGAATATACTATCAACATTTAACTTCCAATAGGGTAATGATCAAAGAATATGGCAGCAAGGAAGACAACAGTTTTCAGTGTCAGAATGCTACAAAGCTATGGAAGTGGATGGGCTTATCATATTTCCTCACAAATGTCTATGGAATCCTAAAATTCCTAAGGTCATCTTTTTTGTGTAGACTCTATGCTACAATGCAGCTCCAACATTTGACAAATATAGAAACTCAATAGTGGTGAATGGTTGCTTATTGTGCAAAAAGGCAGTAGAGTCAAATCAACATATATTTTTACATTGTGAGACAACCACTAAGATTTGGCTATTTTTTCTGGATTGTTATAAACTGAGCTGGGTGTTTCAAGGGTTTGTGCGGCAAGCGTTATGGGAATGGAATAGGAAGAAAGGAGCAACAATGAAGATTAGAACAAAGGTATGGGATATATTACCCTTTGCTATTTGGTGGGGACTGTGGCTTGAAAGAAATGCAAGGTATTACTCTGGGAAATATAGAACAGTTGAAGAAATCATCAACATCATCAAAGTTTTGATCTTCAATTGGTGTACTGGTACTAAGATCTTTGAAGGCTACTCATTAGGCATGGTATTAAACAACTGGGAAGAAATCATGTACTAATTATGTTTCTGTTTTGGTTTGGTGTAACTTACTTGTTGGTGCTCTGCTATAATTGAGCATCTGTATCTGGTTTTGATTAGCTCCTTACCGACTTGGTAGGGTGCTAACTTTTAATTCTATTGTGCCTTTTGAGTAAAAAAAAAAAAACTTCCAGTCGAACAAAATTTGATTTGCCGAATATCCATGAAATATCTTAGTTTGAGAACACCAAAGAATTATGTTTAGCTTCACTGCAACAATGAGATCCTCCTTTGTTCTTGTTCTTCCTCCGTGAACTCTGGCATTTCTTTCTAGCCACAACTCCCACATAATAGCATAAGGCAAAATGGCCCATACCGTTCTTTTCCTTTCGTTGAAACTTCGAATTCTCCAGCACACTAGTTGATCTTTTATCCCCTCTGACCACACCCATTTTATACACCAAGCGTCTAGGAAAAGTTCCAAAGCTTCATAGCCCAGTCACAATGAAGGAACATATGGTTTATTGTTTCCTCACCTGTGTTACAAAGAGTGCAGATGGTAGTTGCCACATTCACTCTCCTGTTCTGCAACATAACTCTTGTAGGGACTGAGTTGTGCATAATCACCCATGTAAGAAATTTAACCTTTGGTGGCACCATCTTTCCACCTAACAACTTCTCAAAATCACAATCTGCATGAACCATCATCATCTTGTCATTAATATTCTTGGCAGTAATATCTCCAGTAATAGTGTCTTCAGCTTGATCATCCAGCATCACTTCCCGTAAGTCGTGCTCCAGTTCCATTAAATCAATATTTTCTGCCGGATTTAGTCTTATAATAAACGAAAAGGTCCAGTTGCCCCTATCTCTTCTATCCGCTACTGAGCATTGTTGGTCTGTACAAATCTTATATAGTCTTGGATATCTTTTGGCTATGCACCTTTTACCACCCACCAATCATGCCAGAACCTAACATTCTGACCATTGCCAAGTTGAAATTCAGCCACCATCATAAATTCTTTTCTGGTTTTCTCTATATCTCCATTCGTACCTGCAGCTAAACAGGAGGGGTTAGTGTTTGTTTTCTCGCATATCACTGTCTCCATAAAGCTTGCTTGCATTTAGCAAATCTCCAATGCCATTTCGCAAGTAAAGACTTGTTGACACTTCTGAAATTCCTTATGCCTAAGCCACCTTTTCTTCTTGGTTTGCAAATCTTAAGCTCTCTAGAGATGTTTTTAACAGTGTTACTCACCAGCTTTGTTCAAGAAATTTCTTTTCCAGGGAGCCAGTTTTCTTTGCATTCTTTCAATCACTATCTCCCAAATTGCAAGATTTCTGTTTGTAGCCTCTATTGGCATCCCTAAGTAAGTGATAGGAAGGAAGTCTACCTTACATCCTAACTCAAGAGCCAAATTATGCACTAATCCATCAGCACCAATACTAGTAATAACACTCTTCTCCGAGTTTAGTTTAAGGCCTGTCAAAACTTCAAATACCATCAAAAGAACATGTAGTCTTCTTAACTCATCTTTATTAGCATTTAGAAAGATGATATTATCATCAATGAACTGCAAGTGTGGTATAACAGTTCCACCTTCCTTGACAGAAAAACCACCGATAGATCCTTCACTTACAGCTTCTTGAAGTAGCTTAGAAGGACTTCGACAACCAATAGAAACAAGAAAGGTGATAAAGGATCACCTTGTCGTATACCTTTGGAGGGTTTTATTCTCTTAGTAGCTACTCCATTTACTAATACAGAGAACTGAGCTCCAGACACACACCAATTTATCCAACTGATCTACTTCTCTCCAAAGCCATACCTCCTCAACAAACAAACAATGAGTTCCATCTTACATTATCAAAAGCTTTTTCCATATCCACCTTACACAAGATACCTAGTGTTTTCTGCTTCAATCTGCTGTCAACGCATTCATTTGCAATCAATATACAATCCAATATTTGTCTATCCTTTATAAAGCTCCTTGAGAATCAGCTATTAAGTTTGGCATAACACTCTTCATTCTTTCAGAATCTTTGATATGACCTTATAAAAACTGCAAATAAGGCTTAGTGGTCTAAAATCCTTTGTAGAAGCAGAGTCCACCTTCTTTGGAATCAACTTGATAAAAGATATATTGAGTCTCCAGTCCACTTTGCCTTTCATAAAGAACTCCTTAACTGCAAGCATCAAGTCTTCTTTGATAATCTCCCAACAGTTCTTATAGAACTCCATATTGTACCATCAGGGCCAGGGGCTTTGTTCTTTCCACATCTCTTTACAACTTGCAGAACTTCCTCTTCATCAATCTCTCTCTCCAACCAAGAGCTCTGAGTGCAACTAATATGGTTAAACTGCATATTCTCAAAGCTTGGACACATTGAGTCAGTAGCAGTAAACAAATGAGAGTAATATTTGTATATTTCTTCTTTAATTATCTCCTGATTGAAAATATCAACACCATTTACTTCCAGCTTGTTAATGTAACATCTCTTTCTCTTCCCATTGGCTATAGTATGAAAATACCGAGTGTTTTTGTCACCATCCACAAAGCCCTTGACCTTAGCTCTCTGATATGCCATCCTAGCTCTGGTAACCCTCACTGCATCAAGCTTCATTTCACTCTCCAGTCTCTCCTCCTTTTTTTCATTAGTTAAGGTACCGTTTTCTTTTAAAAGATTAAGCTCATTGATACTAGCTTCCAAACTTTCCTCCTTCCTCTTAACATCCCCAAACACTTCCTTGCTCCATGATTTCAGGAAAAATTTTAAGTTCTGCATTTTCCTAAAGTAAATGTAACTTGGGTTACCTGTAAACTTCATTGCCTTCCACCACTCCTCAACCTTTGTTAGAAAGTCTTTGTGTTGAAACCAATGGTTTTCCACTTTAAAATAAGTGCCATACTTGATGTCATTAGATAGCTGAAACAAAATAGGACTATGATCTGAAATGGTTCTTACCAAAACAGTTTGAAGGGCATAAGGAAACTTTGTATCAAAATCCACACTAATCAAAACTCTATCCAGTCTAGATAATAGAGGATCATCTTGTTTGTTGCTCCATGTATAAGAACCCCCTTGAAGAGGTAAATCAATAAGCTCATTTTCAAAAATAAACTCATTTAGTAAAGCCATGTTCCTTGCATCCCCTCCTTTATTTCTTTCACTCTCTGATCTTACAACATTTAGGTCTCCTATAATACACCATGCTTCATTTCTCCATTCTCTAACTTCAAAAAGATCTCTCCAAAAATTTTCTCTTTCAGTGTATAATGTGTATTCACAAGGAGAGTACACATTAGAGATAATGAATAAGAAACCAGTAGCTTTGATTTTCATTAGAGTTGAAATTGAATTAATCCCAAACCTCTCATCTATAATCTCATACTGGTTGTTGTCCCAGATGGTTAGTTGACCACCACTGTTGCCTTGAAGTCCCTAAGAAGGTAAGAATCTCCAACCAAAATCATTGTCACCCCATAGTTGTCTGAAAAACCAGGATGACATAACAGAAGTCTCCTGAATACAGCAAATAACAGGCTTGTGCTTAAAAATCAGGTCTTTCACAGCAATTTGCTTAGAATAATTATTCAGCCCTATGATATTCCAAGAAATGATCTTAGACGCCATTAATAATTATGTTTTCCCCTGAATCAACCTCCTCTCCATCAGTTATTAGAAGCATATTGTTGCCGGATTCTGCAGATTCACTTGGTTTACTTGATTCACAACTGTGTTGTACCTTCATTCCTGCTGCAATAGCATCATATCTAGCCTTGTACCTGTGAAGAATTTCTTCTATTACCATCTTAGCTTGAGACTCATCAGTGATTTTCAATCCACCTACTCTGCTGCATAACTCCACCAATAGTCTTGAAGTTGTAAAAATAATCCCGTGAGCATCTATCTTTGCATTCTGGATATCGCCTAATTTAATAACTATTTGGTCATCCATAACATAAAAGAGTTTGTTGTCCCATTGAAGTTACAATGAGTTGTTTCTTGTAGTATTCTTCACTTGTTGGCTATTAACATCTTCACTGACATTTTTGTTTTTATTCCTAGGCACATACACTGGAAATGCCTTGTCCACAGCAGCAAATATGCCAAAGTTGTCTTCAGGTACCTCCATCAAATCTACATCCACATCCATTAAACTAGAATTGATAGGTACACCATCTTCTTTACCCCCAAATTCTTGTCTAATTTCTGTTAATGAAGCTTGAACAGGTTCAAGAACATTGTTGCTGATGAATTCAGTACCTCCAGCTTCTGTACTAAAGTCAATCAAAGCACCAAGTTCAGTGACATAATGATCGGCACCATTTTCTTTCTGAATAAGTACACCATCTTCTTTACCCCTATCAGATTGAGAAAATTGCTTCTCACTTGTCACTTGCATATCTACTACTGCACCATTTGTGATTAGAGAAATACTAGGAACACCATCTTCTTTTCCTCTTGTATTTCCTTCCTCACAAACATCTGCAGTTCCAATGACAATATGCAGTAGAGTGTTTGGCTCTCCCTCATTTCCATTCACTCTGTCAGAAAAGTCCCTAACACAAGCCACTAGACTCTTACCAGTATTTGAAGGTTCACCTACTTCTTTACCATTCAATCTCTTGGTAAGGCTCTTAGTAACCCTGCTATAGCTACTCTCCTCGCCATGTCCATGCCCTTCATTAGATTCTGCTGGCAATACATGAGATTTGCCCTTATACACAGATTTGTTGTTATCAAAATGAGGGTTAGATGACTCCATGGTCTTTCTCTCAGGCTGATTTGCTTTATGACCATCCTTGTTGTTTGATGACAATCTTGAGAATTCAAAACATTTTTTGGTTTATAAATCCATTTCTGTTTTCGATAGTTATTCTTCGAGATAGCAAACTGGTTCAGCTGTTGGGGATGGTTGAAACCTGTTTCTGCAGTCTGATTGGTGCTTTTTATGGATTTCGTACCATTATCACCCGAACCCGAGTCCATATTATTTGAATGAACCCTAATAATTTTCGCGCCTGATAGTTCGGGTGTTACCAAATTTGAAAAATCTGGTAATCTTCTTGAGTCAAAAGAACTAATCAACTCCTGATATTCTGCCAGGGATCTCTTAATTTTCGGAGAGAATTTGAAATCCCATTCGATTGTTGTTACCCACCGCCTTCCGTCGTCTTCCACCATTAGAACCGCCGGAATACTCTCAAAATTCCCTTTTACTGCAATTCTAAAATAATGATGATTCTCCATTTTCAGTGTACTTTCAGCTACTTCTGCAAATCCACCGAGCTCCTCGCCGATGGTTCGGAATAGATTATATGACCAGTATTCACTTGGTATACCCCTGAGTTTTATCCATTTAAAGAGCTTATTCATTGCTTGAACTGGAATGATCTGATGTTGTCCCTTCCTTTGATTACTTTGAATGATTTGACCTTCCTTTTGAGAATACTTCCCACCCCTTTCGAAACTTCATTGTAATTCCCGCTGAATCTTGATACTGTGACATTGGCTCCATCAATTGCAAACTTCTTAGGTTCCCAAATATCCAACCACTCTGCTTCTCCTACCTCGAAGATAGCCTTCTGATGATTTAATACCTCCAGGTTTATGTCTGATTCCCATTTCAAATAGTCTTTCATTTCCTTTGCTAATCTATTCCATCTTATAGAACCATCCATAATTACCATTCCTTTGTTTGATACCCTAGCTCTCACCATATTTGGTAGTGAACTATTAAAATCATCTTTTCCTGGAACTTGCTGAAACACCTTCTTCATCATACCATTGATACTAAGGATTTTCTTCATCTCCTTGCACATCACAGCCTAGTAATACCCACTATTTCCACTAGGTATACATAAAGCATATGCTCTGTCTCCATCTCCTCTGCATACTCTTGAGATTCTTAAATATCTTCCACCAATGTTTTCCTTCATCTCACAAAGTAAAGAGATCTCTCCATCCCTTTTAGGCCATCTTTTTTTCTCCGATCTTATCCTGGCTTCCTCAATAACTTCCAATAACCAAATCGACACCTCTGCCGAGAAGTGTAACCATTATCTGAATCTTCCTCACTTCTCTTCAATCCTTAATCCTTTCCTGTTACCCATTACCTCCATTGAAACGAAGAAAATTTTCCCGTCGAGATAGAGCGGATTCGCTCTCTCCCGAATATTGCGCTCCCTCTCTCTCTCTCTCTCTCTCTCTCTCTCTCTCTCTCTCATCTCTCTATTGATCTCACGAATGTTAACTCTGACATTTGAGGTTATACATGGCATTCCAAACCGTTTAGGCTTATAGTCTTATAGTGCTAGTTTGGATGTCTAGATTTGACAAACTGTTTTATACCAAATTCTTGATAGTTCATGGTAAACAAAACTGTTGGCAAATGATATGGAAAGACTTAAAAAATTTAGAAACCGTTCCCTACAGTTATGATACTGGTATAGGCTAAAACCGTTCCAAATCATACCATGTACAACCCTACTAACATTACAGGGGAGGTCTCATCGAAAGAGATAAGAACAGCGACGAGCCAACTTAGGCTCCTTGAAAGCCCCTAGGCTTGATGTTTTTTAGAGCAAGCACCATGGGTATAAAGTAGCAGATTTTCCTACAATGTAGATAAGAAAATGGCTAAAAAAATGCAACTGCTATAGCAATGGGCGGCTAGTCACTGACTGCACATTTAGAGGGTCGGCTACTCAGTAGCCGAGCCTGGTCAATCTTTGACTTTGACCTGGACGGCTACTCACTAACTGCTCAGGGTTTTGAAATACACAGACAACCGTTGAGTTCCCCTCACTTCTACTATTCTCTTCTATTCTATCTCACGCAAAACCCTCCTTCTCCTCTGCACCCCCTTCTTCATGTATGTAGCAGTTCAACGGAAAATCTATTCTGTGAAAACGGATTTCCGTTCTGCATAGACTCGATTTTCATATATATTTTTTTAAACCCACCACATACACTTTTTAGGAATGTATATCACATTATTTATTATTGTATAAAGACTCAATTTTCCGACTTTTACTATTGGGTTGGAGACTAAGCTCCCGACCAATTATAGCTAAAACCATAGTGATTGCTTTTTATGCGCAGCTAAAGTTTTGCTAGATTTCCAAAATTCGGAGGAAAACATTAGATCTCTATAACGCTTGCTCAAAATCATGCGGATGATATTTATTCGATGAGGCTCACTTCAAAAATAAATTATAACTCTCCGGCCACTTCATTTTAAAAAACTACCATATGATATAAAATAAAATAAAATAAAATAATGTACCATTTTAGCCCAATTATAGTAAAAAAAAATACCAGTGTGCATTTTGCCTAACAACGACCAATTATAATTTAGTTTCTTTGGCAGCCAGCCCTAAAGATTTTTGATTCTGGTACGGGTGAAGTTTGGGAGCCAA
>JAJJMA010200778.1:0-12880 GCA_023529015.1 Papaver nudicaule | reverse complement strand
CGAAACAATGAACATCCAGATGATTATGTGACGAGGTTCAGAACTCGTGCAGTGGATTGCAATGATCCAAACATGACCGAATTGCAGTTGGTGGAGCTTTGCATCAATGGAATGATACCAGTATATCGGGCCTTATTGGAGAATCTGGATATTAACAATTTCACCAAGCTCCATAAGTCCGCCAAACGATCCGCCACTACTGCACCTGCGTTATTAGAAAGGCCCAGGCCTGTAAAAGTCGAAAAAAGTCGTGGTGAAACACGTGTCAGCAAGAGACTCGTCAACAAGAAATATAATTCTCTTCCCTCAGTTCATGCTGTCACTGAAGGTGTTAAGAGGAAGGCGCCTACTCCTGAGGCCCCACAGCTGAAGCGTGCGGCCCCGACACAACCCCAGGCTCCTGCACGGGTCCCAGCTAATAATCCTGATTTCCCTTGTACCATGGATGAAGTGATAGAGCTCCTAGAAGCATGGATTCAAGATGGTGCTGTCAAATTACCTCATGTACGGAGAGAGCCTACAGCACAAGAAATGACTAATCCCAAGTATTGTCATTTTCATAGATTCGTCAATCATCCCACCAGCGAGTGCCATCGACTCAAGCAAATCTTCAACGAAAAGATCGAGTCAGGAGAGTTGAAATTGGGGACTGAGGGCGTGCATAAGAATCCACTTCCTCAGCATCAACCTCAACGTCAACATCAACCCAACATTCGAAATTTCACTATCTCCGGAGAATCTGTCAAGCAAACTGCTAATTATTTGATGGAGAATTTATGCGAGCTCTTGCATTTTTCTAGAAGTCAGCGAAGAAACATTTTCGCTGCCCTCAGCTGGATTGCTAGCGGCAAAGAGCTACATGTACCTGAAAAAGCTCAGCCAAAGCCTAACGAAGTTACGCCAGAGATGATGGCAGGAGGGGAGCGTGTCCCAATACCACTTATCTCCGCTCGTCTTAAAGGTACAAATTTCAAGAAAGTTCAAATTGATGTTGGTGTTATGGTTAATTTAATTTCAATCAAAACACTTCAAGCCATTGGGATATCTAGATGTCGTCTACTATCCCACAGTGACAAAAGATTCAAAAGGAAATCTCCAAGACATATATGGTCATGTTACTTTGGATCTAAAGGTGGACTCCGCTCGCACCAAAGCAAAGTTTCATGTAATCAAAGAAGATGAGGAGCACGACATGATCTTAGGACGTCCCTGGCTCCATGGGAAGAGATTTGTGCCTACAATCTCACCAATAATCATCAAAGGCCAAGAGTTAATGTTTGACCAAGAAAGATGCAACGTGGGAAAGCTGGAGTACCATGTGGGGTCCGAAACTCTGGTGATATTCAAAGAGGTACGTGAAAGTGATTTGAAGTATTTTATTCAGAATTATTTACTTCACGGAAATCCTATCCAACGTGTCCCCACAAAAGGATTGGATAATTCTCCGACATGGGGACTTGATTGCATCAAGTCTATCAAACCCTCTGAGGCACCTCATGAGGAAATCAAGGCCACTACAAATAGGTGGGTTCGGGCAAAGCAACGGTCTTATAGGCGAAAGACACCTGAGATGTCATGGGTTCCTAAGGCTGCCTTTCAAGAAGGAGATAAAGTTATGCGACGCACTAACCGAAAAGTAACTTCTATTCCGGGGTCCACACCAAACTGGGAGGGACCTTATGTTATATCTCGAGTCATGCCTAATGCGCGATACATGATAAGTGCAATACATGAGAGGCTCTCAAACATGGTGGTCAATGGCAAATGTCTCAAGAAGATATGAAGATTCACTAGAGTTTATTTATTTCCTGTAATTTTCAATTCCTCCAAAATAAAAGTGCAAGCAATCTCTTGCCTTTTAACAATTCAATTCAAAAAGAATTCAAATTCAAAACCTATGAGTTCAAAATAGTCAATTCCTACAAACCCTTTGTTCATAAAACCAAATAAAAGCAAAATAAAATTCTACTGAGAAAAATGTTTTGCTCCTGAAGCCTTTCAGAAACAACCATCTAATGAAGATCTCGCTCCTTCATCAGCTGCCTTTTTTATTAGAGCAATATGAGCAGTCTTCTTTTTCACCTCTTCAGTTAACTTACAGAGTTCCTCAGTCATGGCCGCATGATTCCTCTCTTCTTGCTTCACCAAATCATGGGTGAATTTGCCAACAGCAGCACGCCTTGTTCGGATGTATTGGATTCTCGCCTGAAGCCACAACAAGTTGGGTTTGAAGTTTTCAAATAAAGCAATCAACTCTTCTGCTTCATCTAACACCTCATTGGTCACGTCTTTTAGTGGAGTGGCATCCATCTTCGAGATCAAGTTCATAAGATCAGCTGCAACACCTGCGAGCGTATGGAAATGGCCACTTTTTCCAGCAATGATAAGGTGGCCATAACAATTCCATACCCTTCTATACAGTGGGACGTGTCTCTCAGGGACATTAAATCCTCCCACTAGTATATGACCAGGAAGAATTGTTTCATGGGGAGGATTATATACCAAACCAGCATGAGGAAACTCAAGAAGAGTCCACCTAGTTGAAGCATTCGTACCAACAATGTTGATATTCTCAGAGGCTTGTGTTTCTTTGTCGACGAGCTGAAAGAATGGTTCAAAGCAAGCAGAAGTTTAATAATATGTTTCAAGCTATATGATGAAAGCTTAGCATAAGAAGATGATCAAATTTACCTCGGCAATGGGAGGATTTTCGTCAGCGACATTGTCAAAATCCTTATTAAGGTTTTGGCCCTCACTGATCTTCTTACCAACGAAGTAGTTGTTGTTCGTTTCTTCATTATCCTCAGAAGGCTGCAAGAGCAAACGAGGTGAGAATAAAATACTAAATGTTTTATTTCGGATTGAAGGAGTTGACAAAAGGTAACCTGTGTCACAGAGGATTTAGGCCCTGTGGAGTCTCCACTTTTATTCTGTTCAGTAATCATGTCAGTGGATTTATGCGGTGTGCTCGGAATTGATGCATCAAGCATCGGGTTTCGCTCTAAGGGAACAAATGAAAACCCCTCGACTCCTGTATCAGGTCCATCCTACATCAAATAAAGAAGAAAAGTCATTGAAAGAAGATATATCAAAGGATTCACGACGTTATTTGAAGAAGTAATTTCCTGACGTCTGAATTCTTACGAAGTACAGTGAAAAACTCAAAAACTGTACAAATCCGTAAGAGATATGAAGAAATTTCCTTCACGAAAGTTGTTCGTATGGATGTTTCCTATCATGTGCTAAAAGGGCTTAATTTTTGGAGAAATCTACTGGCCGGAATGATTTTTCTACTGAACAGCGTGCAATCTGCAGTATTCCTGGACGTTGCGTCACATTGTGACACATAAAATAATGAGCAAAAATGCAGGAAATTCAGATTTTCTTTTTCGAGGTGAAAGCTACTGAAGTCCTTTTTCTAAATTGGGGTCAACCATCGAAATCCGTCATCGGATGAGGATTTTACAGCCATTCTCGTGACGCGACTCGAAACAGGAAAATCTGACGGGATTTTACGTTTCTACTAAAAGTGAAGATATAGCTAACGAGATGAAGTCTTTGTAAGGGTAGAAAATGCCTTTACATGGTAATAACATCTTAGGGGCGAAGGTATACCAGAAAGATCACGTATGAGAAGTATGGGATCATTGGTAAAGCTTTGGGCGAGACATCCCAAGATAAGAAGTATCGGCGGTGCATACAGAAAGGGTTGGCGAGCAAAGCAGTACCAGCGGGAATAAAGATGTCACAACGAGGGAAGGTGAGAAGCAGTTGAGAAGTGGTTGAGCATTCATTACTCGTCAGAACGGATAGATTGTCAGAGTTGACTCGTTGACTCAGTGGAAACCTCGTCAGCAATCCTTATCCTTTAGAAGACTTGCCCGCCAAGACTGGATAGGTGAAATATTGCATCGGCGACATAATGTGTCAGCGAGTGAAGACAAGTTAGCGTCAGAGTACGAATTGTCTGTATTAGCTGTATAGCACTTTGTAATCCTCTATAAATAGCGAGAGAAACCCCTGAGAGAGGGGTTGGACACATTTCAGATTGGTCTAGAGAGGGGAAAAGTATCATACTTGCTCTCTATAGCCCAAGGCTGAAATTAGGGTTCTTATTGAGAGATTATACTTAAAAGAAAAGAAGGTAAGAGAGTTGCAATCATGCTTAATATTAGTGGAATCCCTTGGATGTAGTCCTCCGTTATGAGGGCGAACCAAGTAAAATATCTTGTCAAGTATCTCTAACCCTTATCTCTTTAACATTTCTTATGTTACTTGCTAGATGCATGTTTAGGAATGATTGTGTATATGTCAATGTATGATATTTGGGTGTACTATCTAAGATCCAACCAATGGGATTTTAGACAGTTACAGTCTTACCTTTACCCAATCACTTGCTAGATGATTGGGGACTTGATCATCACTTAAAGAGGCCACCATGGAGCTGCTCTTGGCTTGGAAGAGTGATGGTTCTCCCGAAAGGTGACTACCGAAAGATATAGACGTCTGTATCGCAAAACTGGCGCACTTCGAACTAGGTGACGAATGTTGCTGCGCAAGACACATGAATGAGATGTCAAAATCATCATAAATCAAGCTTATGCGAGAATAATCATCATAAATCAAGCTTATGCGAGAATTCAAAGGTGCAAGGTAATTACCAGATCATTCATATCTTTTATTTTACGCTTAAGATTGCAATATTTAAGCAAAGGATACGGTGCCAAGTCGTTTTTGGAGGGAACTGCGCATTCTTCTTTAGAGAGAGCCATGAAGTCTCTATATGACTTTATTTGGTTGTCCCAAAATTGCCTGCCCGCTTCAGTAATTGCTGATACTCTTTCCCCTGAGAGGATAACACGGGACTAAGCACCTTGGTATGAAGTTCTTGCATGTTCTTTGGAGCAACACCTCGCTGCAATGGGATATCCTGGTCAGAGCCCATCTGACGAGCTCCTCGGTCAATATTATATGCTTTGGTAACATAGCACCCTGTTCGTCAATACCGAGGAGATGACTACTGCAACAGCTTATCATAAAGATCTTCTCCGCTTCAGTAGGAAATCCGTTTGCAGTAAGAATCTTTGCTGGAATATTACTCCACAGTACTAACAGAGAAATACTGTCAGGAAGTGTGTTTGTCTTCTTTTACAGATCTTCGGCGAATGGGTCCTAGAGGAAAAAGTGGTAAAGCCCCAGCGGGTAGGCCTCCGCGATATCCTATCCTTCCTCCACCAGTGACGTTCCCCAGTAGTCACAACACTAGAAGCAGGGGTGTGGAACCAGCTGGTCGGAAAGATACTTTTTTGGCAAGCTCATCTCGGCGACCACCTGTTCAGCGAGCATCACGCCAGGAGGAGGTTTACATGGAGGACATCACTCACTTAGAGAATGCAGAAAGATCACCTGAGCCTAATTCATTACTACGAAGGGTCAGCAGCGAAATAGAAGCAAATGCTTACGGCGAGCAGGATGATGGTGGTAGGTTCACTTAGAGAGCCATCGGCGAGTCATCAAATGTTGTGGGAGCAGTTCAAAACGCTAGTGCAAGAGGTACAACATCAGTTAATGTTCAGCAGCGGTTAGTGCAAGATGTCGGCGAAGCACTACATTTGACAGAAGAAGTCCCAGTAGTGGTAGCGGAACCTATTACGGCGGGAGATATTCCACAGGCTGCTAGTGGAAATGATGCAGCGATAATACCAGGCGCCACTATAACTCGCCCAATGGTGGTAGCAGATAACACAGGGTCCACAAATACTACAGAAACCTTGCTGAAACAAATCCTTGAGGCCAATAACAGGCAGGCGGATCAGGTGCAGAGGCAAATGCAGTTGCAGATGGAGACTGTACTTCAGAGCCATAGAGAGTTGATGGCGGAAAGCAGGAAAGAAGCACAAAACAGGGGCCATGCATCCCATTCGCATACAACTCGCCATGCATCCCATCCGCATACAACTCGCCAGGCAACCCATTCGCATACAACTCGCCGATCGGAAAAAGTGGGACTAGCACAATGGAGGTCTCGGATTCATCGGCGAAATACGATGAAACGGGCAGAAGGAAGGATGTGTTTAGAAGAGATAGCGAGGAATATAACGATTCTGGACGGCGGAATAAGGTAGATAAAGGCATGAGATAGACCTTCGCCGGTTAAAAACCAAAGTGGCAGCTTTAAGCTGATCTCCAAAGGAGTCGAAATACAAGGTCGCACTTTCAGAGGCGCAGAAAACGCCCTTCCATGATTGTATTACATATGGGTATGTGTCCACTAGGTTTTCTATGCCTAAATTCACATCCATCTATGATGGAACTGGAGACCCTGCACAACATTCAAGAGCTTATAAGCGAGACTTGGCGGCATGGGTTGGATCAGATCCCATAATGTGTATGGCGTTCCCTGCTACGCTCAAAGACGAAGCCTTAGCTTGGTTTGATGGGTTGGAGGAAGAAAAAAATTAAATCTTTTGAGAAATTAGAGAGCAAATTCCTGCGTGCATTTATTCAGAACAACAGAAGTCGGCCTGGTGTGGAAAGAGTATTTAACATCAAGAGAAGGACCTCGGAGACTTACAAAATTTTTATCCAAAGATGGAGAAAGTCGAGCAGCGAAGTGGGATCAGCGGTATCAGATAAAGAGAAGATAAGGTCATTCATTAGCGCCATGGAGACGACAGACCCATTGTATCAAAAATTATTCTGGGAGACGCCGAAGGATATAAAGACTTTGAGAGCAATGCAGGATGAATGGATAAATTACGAAGAAATCCGAGAAGAAGAGTTTCGCCTAAAGAAGGAGAGAGCGAAACAAATTCACTCGATTAATAGTTTCTCGCCGGAAGAGCAGGAAGAAATTAAAAAAGAATGGAAGAAAGCAGAACAACGGAAGTTGGTGCAAAATCCTTCTTCGGCGATGGTAGTACCTGAGGTAGTAAAACAACAACAGCAACTTACCGCTGAGCAACATTGAAATTCGCAGAAGCGAGAGAACTATGATGGCAGAGATAGGCAAGATAATCGAGGAGGAAACTATGGTCGAGGAGGAAGAGATAATCGGCGAAATGGGAATGACGATAGAAGATATAATGGAGAAAACAAAAAATTTGGCAGAGGAAACCAGCAGCCTTTCCAAGATGCTACTTTACCAAAGTTACGTGTCTCTTACACTGATGCATTTGGACAAATTGAGAGTTCAAACAACAGAGATGACATTCGATATCCTTATAATAGGGGAAACCCCAGAGCCCCGCCGACCAATACCAATTCCTTTTGTCAATTCCACCAATTTCACGGACATACAACTGAGAACTGCACCGGCGTACAACAAGAAGTCCACAGATTCATCCGCTTGGGGAAATTTCAGGAATTCCTAGAATTGCCACCGCCGTCTCCTATCATGGTCCAGCCAATTCAAACCATCCCAGCTCATACTTCGAATGTGTACGAGGTAAAGGTCGAGCGAGACTTGTTGGAATTGGACTGCTTTTCCATTGTGCATTCAAAGATCACCAAGGACGAGTTCCATGATAATGTTTTATCCCGAGTGCACAAGCGAGATAGAATGGGAAATGAGATTTGTAGTCTCGTTGCTAAGCAAGAACCATTGCAAGATTGGATGAAGGCTTGTGTAGGTTTCTCCGCTGAAGAGATACCTCCAGAAGGAAGAAATCATAACAACCCCCTGGTCCTCACCATTCAAATGGGGAAGTTCAGATTGCCTAAGGTACTTATTGATCCAGGCAGTTCCGTGGACATTCTTTTCAACACTGCTTTCGAGGCAATGAGAGCGAAGGATGATAAAATTCCCTCGCCGACAGTCTCCTCTTACAATATTTATGGATTTAATGGCATTGCTTCTAATCCCAAAGGCGAAATTGAGTTTAAGATCATGATCTGCGATGAAAACTTCTTGAATACTACTCTTTGCATTGTGGATGTTGATTCGCCGTATGCTGCCATCCTTGGAAGACCATGGCTCCACAGCCTAAAAGGAGTACCTTCCACTTATCATCAGCGCCTGAGGTTCCCCACACCTATGGGAGTCGCCGAATATGTAGGAGATTTGGCAGTAGCGAAAGCTTTCAATTCGGCGGACGTACAAATGCGAGAGAATAGAAAAGCAAAGATTGCAGAGAAAAAGAAGCTCGGCAAGGAAGTTGTTAAGGAGCAAGAGATTCAAAACTTAATCGCCGACCCATCAACATACGTGCATTCAGTAAACTCGGTAGATGATTCGGCGAAGTCTGAAGGGAAGACCTTATAGCAATTAAAGGAGCCATCGCCGATGGGAGAACCAGAATTACATTTCACGATGGTGGAACCTACTAGAGACATAAATATCGGCGAGGAGAATGATCCGAAAATGGTAAAAATTGGTACGTTATTAAATGAAGATGAGTCGGGGGAGTTACAAGCACTACTCAGAGAATGTGTTGATGTCTTTGCCTGGGGCATGAATGAAATGTCAGGCATCGACCCGACGATAGCATGTCATAAATTGGATATTGATCCAAAGATCAGGCCTTTCAAACAAAGGATAAGAAAGTTGGCTCCAGCCTATAAAGAAGCAGTGGAAGCAGAGATTGAGAAGATGAAGGCGTCTGGTATCATAAGACCAGTACAATATCCTCAATGGATAGCCAATATGGTAGTGGTACCAACGAAGAACAAGGGAGTGCGGATCTGCATTGACTTCAGCGACCTCAATAGAGCATGTCCAAAGAATAGTTTCCCGCTACCAAGCATTGATCAAACTGTAGATGCTACGTCAGGTCATGAGTTGCTGTCATTCATGGATGATTACTCAGAGTATAATCAAATACCCTTGGCGGAGGAAGATCAGAAGCACACAACTTTCTTCTCCACCAAAGGATTGTTTTGCTACACTCAAATGCCCTTTGGGTTGAAGAACGCCGGTGCTACTTACCAAGAAATGGCACAAAAGATGTTCGAAAAGTGGATAGGAAAGACAATTGAGGTGTACGTCGACGACATGCTTGTCAAGAGCAAGAAGAAACAAACTCATGTGGAAGACCTCAGAGAAATATTTAATCACATGCGTATTACTAAATTAAAAATCAATCCGGCGAAATGCGTTTTCGGTGTAACCTCAGGAAAATTCTTGGGGTACGTTGTCACTAAGAAAGGTGTAGAAGCTGATCAGGCCAAGATTAAGGCAATTATAGAGATGCCTTCGCCATTAACAGTAAAGGATGTCATGCGACTCAATGGAATTTGGCATCGCTTAATAGATTTATCTCCAGATTCTCTGACAAATGCAAATTATTCTTCCAGACATTGAAGAAAGGAGAAAAGTTCAACTGGACTGAGGCACATGAGGCTGCCTTTCAAGGTATTAAAAAGTATCTCGCCACTCTCCCAGCGACTCAACCACCTGAGCACGGCGAGGAACTCAGAGTTTATCTCGCCCCAACACCTTTTGCCATTAGTGCTGTGCTTGTAAAAACCAAAGGCGGAGAAAGGCCTATCTACTATATCAGCAGAACACTACAAGGGGCAGAAAAGAATTATACTAAAATTGAGCAATTGATCTTGGCGTTAGTCTATGCATATCAGTGGTTACGTCCATACTTTCATGCTCATCCCATTGTCGTCCTAACCAAAACTCCAATTGAGTCTATCCTGCACAGTTCTCAAAGAGTGGGGCGAATCGCCAAGTGGAATCAGCAAATTGAGCAGTTCAGCGTCCAATATGAAATACGTACAGCACAGTGGTCTCAGGTTATCGCAGACTTCCTCGCCGATTTCCCAATTGATGAAGAATAAGAGATAGAAGAAATCCCATTCTCCTTGGATGAGCGAGAAAATGAAATGCCGGATCTATTGAAATGCAGTCCTAACGGATGGGAAGTTTATGTTGATGGTTCATCAAATAAAGAAGGAAAAAGAATAGGAATTGTCCTAACCTCGCCGAAAGGAGCCAGAATAGTACACTCACTAAGACTGGAATTCCCGGCGACTAATAATGAGGCAGAATATGAAGCGGTTATTCACGCCATGCGAATACTCATTGAAATGGGCATCAATGATGTTAGACTAACAAGCGACTCTCAGCTAGTGATTCGACAAATCTCTGGGCGATATCAGACAGCAGACCCGTCTCTGCAGAAGTACCTAAAACTTGCTAGGGAGTATGCCCAGAGGATCTCAGGTATCGAGTTTCGCCACATCTGCAGAAAGGATAACAGGCATGCTGACGCCCTGGCTTTTATTTCTTCAATGATGACAAATCCTGACATCCCTTCAATAGCCATTGAAAGAGTAAAACAATCATCGGTAGCAGAGCGAGAACAAAGAGAGGTGTTGACAACAAGCACTGAAGAATCAGCAGAGACAGATTGGAGAACGCCGATACGGTATTATTTGGATCGCTTAACGCTACCAGGAAAGCAAATCTTAGCTCACCAAGTCATTAGTCGATCGGCGAACTATGAACTTCGAGATGGAATTCTATATCGTCGGTCATTCTCTGGACCATTGCTGCGCTGTGTATCGAGAGAAGAAGGCAAGCAATTATTGGAAGCAATCCATGAAGGAGACTGTGGGAATCACAGTGGTCAAAGAGCTTTAGCATTAAAAGTTAGAATGCAAGGATACTATTGGCCTTGTATGAATATGGATGCAAAAGAATATGTTCAGCGATGCAAACCATGCCAGTTGTATGGAAGAAGAATTAAAGAGCCAACAACATCTTAAAACTCAGTGCTCAGCCCTTGGCCTTTCGCCAAGTGGGGCACTGACATCATTGGACCGCTAACCACAGGTTCAGGACAACGGAAATACATCATTGTGGCAACAGATTATTTCACCAAGTGGTGTGAGGCCAAAGCTATCAAGAAGAAGACTGGACAGGAAGTATTCACATTCATTTGGGAGAATATATTTTGCAGATTCGGCGTACCGGCGAAGATATGTACTGACAATGGAAAAGAACTGGTCGGCAACAACATTAGAAAATTACTCGTTAATTACAGCGTCAAGCTGGGAAAATCAACTCCCTTGTATCCTCAGAGTAACGGGCAAGCGGAAGCCACCAATAAGACTATTGGAATGGGACTGAAGAAAAGGCTGGAGAAGCATAAAAAAGCATGGTGTGAGCATTTACACAATGTTCTGTGGTCTTACAGGACTACGGTCCGAGAAGCAACTGGAGCATCTCCTTTCTTACTCACTTTTGGTGCTGAAGCAGTACTCCCATCTGAAGTAATCCTACCAACTACAAAGTACGAGGCATGGGAAAAGAATCTAAATACTGACTTGATTCTAGCCAAGCTAGATGATTTGGAAGAACAACGGTTGATCGCTCTTACACACATGGAAAATTATCATCGCCGACTGTCTAGAGAATACAACAAGCGGGTGATCCCAAGAGAATATCAGCCTGGCGAGTTGGTTCTTCGAGAAATTCTCCCTTCTCAGCGAAAGGGATGCAGGAAGTTGGAACCCACATGGGAAGGCCCTCATGTGGTTAAGAGAGCAGCGGGAAGCGGAGCTTATGTGTTCATTGATGAACATGGCGTAGAACTCGCACATCCTTGGAATGCCAAGTTCATTAAGAAATATTATCCTTGAAAGAAACAATGTAAAATCCGAAGTCTTGGGCGGGCATAATACCCAAGAAGTCTTATTAGTTTATGTAAAGCAACAGCGAATAAGATCCGGGGACGTAGGTTTGATGTCATGCGCCGAACCCCGTTAAAAAGTCACAATGTCACTTACATTTTTCACTGGGTATTTTAACCACAGTGACGTCTAAAGCCTAAAGGCTCCAAGAGCATAATATGCTGAGGCAAAAATGCCCATTATCAGGCTATAAAGCCACCAATTGAGGCAAAAATGCCCAATAATTACAAGGCAATAAAGCCACATAAAAAACCCTGATCAGGTACTAAGGCCACGCGACATCTTTAAAGGCATAATGCCCAAATTAATAAAATCAGCTAGAGCTAAGGCCTCTTGCACAGAAGACATGAAAGCTTACTTGCTTCATTGAGTGAACAACCTCCTTGTAATGGTAAGTCCGACCCAAGATTAGCTGTAAGGCCAGTCGTGTTACTTGTTGGTCTGTAAGTGTTTGGCAACTAAGACCCTTTGCTGTAGCATCACATCGGCGGTAGCCGGTGTGCTAATTAGCCTACGTCGTAGCATCACCTCTGGCGGACGCTATAGTGTAATAAGCCTACTGGGCGACCCAAACAACTTATATTAGATCGCCGACGGGCACAAGTAATGGATACGGCTGGGGTGTTAACCTAGGCTCTGCATGAAATTGTTGGTTGTACAAGCACAAGACTTCACTCAATGGCAAGTTAAGTCTTTGAAGGTAAATGAGAAATGGACACGCAAAATTAGCAAAAGAAAAGCACAAAAATTACATCTTTAGGATAATACTTAAAAGGATGGAAATATTGTTCATTACAAAAAAGCAAAGAAAATAGCTGAAATAGGAAAAGAAGGTGCAAATTATAAAGATGGTTCACCGTTCTCTTCTACTTCAGCATCGCGGATCTGGGAAGGGACTGGTCGCTTCATCTTGAGCCACAGGGGTTGAAACATCCTCTTGAGCGGGAGGTATAACTCGATCTTCACCACCGAGGTTCCTCTCCTCTACATTAGCCACCTTGATTCCTTCAGGCCTGATGCCTTCAGAGTTCTCTCCTCTGTTCCCGCCCTTGCTCTTCTCTTCCTCTGTTTCATTTTCTTCTTCTTCTTCTTCTTCTTCTTCTTCATTTTCTTCTTCTTCTTCTTCTTCTTCTTCTTCTTCTTCTTCTTCATTCTCTTCTTCTTCGACATTTTCTTCTTCTTCTCCGCTAGACCCGGATCCTTCGCCATCTTGATCACAGTCTACAATCTCCTTTGC
>JAJJMA010200739.1:0-11428 GCA_023529015.1 Papaver nudicaule | reverse complement strand
TCCCTGTACCGAATGTCGACATGCTAGTAGACGCGACTAGTAACCACCAAATGTTTTCGTTTATGGACGGTTACAGTGGCTACAATCAGATGGCTAAGTTTGTCCAAGTCAAAGAAGAGCGACTAGCGCCCTACCGCGCGGAAGCACAGGAGCAGATGGCTAAGTTTGTCCAAATAGAACTAGGGCACACTGGAAGAGCCATGAACAGACACGCTGACGCCTTGGCAACACTTGCGGCAAAAATCAATTTGAATGGCAAAGATGAAGGATCGATTACTGTGTACAGACAAGAGCTGCCTAGCACATGGTTGCGAGAGATGAAATTCGAAGAAGAAAACGATTGGAGAAAGGGAATCATGAGAGAGCTCGGTAAGCCGAAGGAAGAAAGGTCGATATTGTTCAAAAGATTGAAATCTTTCGTGGTCATCAAAGGGCAGCTGTACTACCGAATGGCAGGTGGGGCTCTAGCACGATGCATAGGGAATCAAGAAGCGATGAACCTCTTGGACAAAGTCCATCAGGAAACTTGTGGACACTCAGGAGTGGTTCCACTGTACAGGAGGATACAAAGGAAAGGGTACTACTGGCCTGAGATGGCAGCGCAAGCCGCGACTTTACAGAGCAATTGCGCGGAATGCCAATCACCGCCGCAACCGTCGGAAGTTTGCACGATTGAATAATTGGACTGGAGGCAGCCGTACATAAACTATTTAAGGAACGGATCACTCCCGGGAGATGAGGTAGAAGCCTTGGTAATAAAGAAGAAGGCAGCGCGATTCTTCATTAATGAAGGAGTACTGTACCGACGGAGTTTTAACAATTGTGCCCTAAGATTCCTAAGCGGTGAAGAAGCACGAATAGTAATGACCAAAGCGCATGAGATGGAACATCAAGGAAAGCGCAAACTATTCATACATGTTCACGATGGTGGATACTATTGGCCCACCATGGAGGCGGACACAGCGGATTTCGTAAGAAAATGCGATATTTGCCAACTCCATGGGAATGTCATTCAAGCGCCGCACAAAGAATTACATAGTATAGTTGCTCCATGGCCCTTCCACAGCTGGGGTCTAGACTTGATTGGTCCTATAAGCCCTCTATCTTCTGGAAGGCACAAATATATAATCACGGCCACGGAGTACTCAACCAAGTGGGTAGAGGCGGCGCCTCTGCGAAACTACGAAGGAGAAACCATTGCTGTGTTCATCAAAGAATACATCATCTGTCGTTTCGGCGCGCCAATGATCATTCGCTCAGACAACGGTACCTCGTTCATCAACCAGAAGGTGGCGGATCTGTTGGCCAAGTACCACATAAAGCAACATGCGTCAACTGAATATTACCCACAAGGAAACAGATTGGCAGAATCCACCAACAAAACGCTGCTCAGAATTCTGAGCAAAACTCTCCATGACCATCACATAAGCTGGCATGAGCAGCTACCTCTAGCGCTATGGGCCTACAGGATCTCCAAGCGGAGTTCAACAGGGGCGTCTCCTTATTCCTTGGTATATGGCGAGGATGCCATCCTACCAGCGGAAGTGGCGGTGCCATCAGCCAGAGTAGCGGTAGCCAGCCACGCGGAACCTGATGATGTAAGCAGAATCCCGCATCTTGACACGCTTGCAGATTGAAGGGCGAAGGCGGAAAAATTCGCCGAAACTTACAGAGCTACTAAGGCGCGTTACTACAACAAAAAGGTAGTACCTCGTTCCTTCGAAGTCGGTGATATCGTATTAAAAATCGCAAAGCACGTACAGAGAAAAGCCAAAGCAGGGAATTCGCAGCAAATTGGCGCGGACCTTATACTGTGCGAAAGATTGCAGAAAGCGGCTACTATTATCTCAACCACATGAACGGTAAGGAGATCGATACCCCGATTAATGGCAAATGGATTAAATTATACTATGCATAAGAGGATAGGGCCAAAGGATACTGGCGGTAACGCTTACCCTTTATTATTATTAATCTTCGTTCGTTTATTTATTATTACATGTAAATCATAAGAAAAAAAAAACAAGAGAAATATATGCTTATTCCTTCAATCAATCATTTACTTTATGGGCACCGAAAACCCAAAGAGTGCATCGAACACGATTGCCTCAGGAGCGCACTGAACACGTTTCCTTTTGTAACAAAATCGATTTAACACAAGGGCACTGATCACCCTGGTCGATTGGGCACCGAAAACCCATAAGGAGCGCACTGAACACGCTGCCTCAGGAGCGCACTGAACACGCTTCCTTTTATTGGAACACGCTCGGTGGAACGCCTGATACGCGTCCACTCTAAGACAGGCGTTATACCAACTGATTAATCTATACATCATCAAAACACGCTCGGGGCGTTACACCAACTATCGGAACATGCTCGGAGGGTTGCCTAACACGCGCCCTACCAGCAAGACAAAATTTTAAAATGGCTTCAGAGCCACATATCATGATCATGCAAAGATCATGCAACACATTATTGGAATACGCTCGGGGCGATTATACCAATTGATCAATCTACGATTATCTATCAAACTATCGGAACATACTCGGAGGGCCGCCTAACACGCGCCCAACCAGCAAAACAAAATTTTATATAAAAACGCCTTGACGCGTCTCGTTTATGACCAAATCAATTTTATCATAGGCCTACGCGCCTTTTAAATAGCCCCAGAGCCGCCTATCAGGGGAGACTATGCAAAAATTATGCAACACATTATTGGAATATGTTCGGGGCATTAAACCAACTAATTAATCTACGTTATCTATCAAACTATCGGAACATGCTCGGAGGGTCGCCTAACACGCGCCCTACCAGTAAAGAGCGTCTTGAACACACTGTCTGTCCACGATTTTACTAGTTTAAACACAAAACACATTAGCTCACAAAGGCGCACAAACAAGAGTTACTCTCCACTATAAAAAGAAAATCAGTCAACTACAGAAGAGCGCGCTCTCACAATAGTAAAGAGCATTACAGTATATATTAAACACTAGCCAGTTTAACTAGCTCGGCTTCACATTCAGCAAAGCGCTGTGCAACAAAATCAACGGAATCCCGTGCATACTTCACATAATCCTCTTCTTTGGAAAGTTGTTGCACGAGCTCATTATAGCGATGACGCGCCTTGCCTCGTAAATACGAATCCGCGCCTGCACGACGAATCAATTCCATAGTCTCACATTGCTCCGACAAGGCCCTACGGATGCTCTTACATCGTTGTTCATGTGATTGGAGTAAACCTTTAGTCTCCAAAAGGATATTACGTAAGCGTTTTGTTTCCTTCTCCAGATTTGCACGCTTTAATGCGCCAGGAATAGCGGGGAGAGCTAATACCCACAAACCATCCAGAGATGCCATCTCGACTGATTGTAAAGAAGCAAAACCACAATTGAAAAACAGGCAATTGGAAAACGCTTTTTTATACTGACAAAACTAGCACATTTAATGCAAAGGGAATTGCCTTGGGCATGAATGACATGTGTCAAATAAAGATACGTTTCCATTAAATTAAAAAAGCCATATGGCATCTACATAGGGAAAAGATTAGACTAGTGGCATGACCGCGCCCACAGCTATGGCGCGCCTACATCGTTCAAGTTCCGCGTCAATGTCCTTAACAAAACGTTCGGCCTCCAAGAGGCCACTGAGAGCGCTAGTACGACGATCATGAGTTCGGTCCATTCGCCTACGAAGCCCAACCTCATTATGTGAACCAAACTGAACGCCGGGAGCGTGACCGGCAACACAAGCGGCCTCCCACTCAGCGTGATGCTCGTTCCAAATCTGTTGAAGAGCCTCATAGTTTTCTCGCCTATGCGTGACTAACAGCTCCATCTCTTCCTTGACTGATTCCAGTCGCCCAATTTCTTGCTCTAAATCCAAAGGAGTAGACATAGACGGCGCCGAGGACAGGGATACAAAATAGCCGCGTAAACGAAACGCCATTCGAAATTATTTGCAAAAAAAAAAAACACAAAAACACACGAGAAAGAAGAATGGGATGAAAAAAGATAACAAAACACACACATATATATATATACATCCTCAAGAGTCAACATTCCAGGGGTACATTTATTACTACACAGAAATCGATAAGACAACTCCCTTGGCCGGAAAACATCCCCTCTAGACACTTCGACTCCGAAACGAACGAAACAAAACGAAAGCACGGGTTAATGATGCATTTATTATGCGCAGAGCCCGAGAACTGTCATATAAACTCAAAGTAGAGAATACCCGACGCGCCCTACAGCTTCGAAGGCGCTCCAAAGAAACTTCATCAGGCTCGTGTCCAGATAGTCTTATCCCTTCCACCAAGGAGTTTACTTCGGCAAACTCAAGACAAGAGTCATCTGACAGCTTCCCAAAATAGGCAATCACTATAGGTAAAACAAAGCTCGCCCTGCGCAAACGTTGAATCTCATTACCAACCTCCTCGCGAGATAGCGCCATATACACAAGAATCTGCAGATTAAAACGGGAGGATGCAAACAAACCAAATGACCCATAAATAAAAAAGAAACACCCATACTCCAACTATTTAAATGGAATCAGTCATTAATACAAACAATAAAGTTTAAACACGAAAACCAATATCCAAAAACTCAAACAATAGACAATAATATCCTTCTTCGCTAAAAAAAAAAAAAGTGGGGGGGGGGGGGAGGGGAAGTCGCAAATAAACCCTAAAAAAAAAAAAAAAAAAAGAGAAAAGGGGGGAAGGGGAAAGAATTCACGATTCGGCCTCCAAATCAGCCAACTCCTTTCGTTTTATTTCTAGCTCCTGATCAACCTGCGCGACCTCCTGCTCTAGTCCGCCAAGGGCATCAGTAACACTATTGAACTCCAGGGCGATCTTCCGCTGTTCTACAGTTTTAGCCTCGACCTCAGTAGTCAACCGCTCCCTCTCATGGATCAGCTGCTCAATCTCGACAGATAACTTCGAGGCTCTGGGATCAGGCTTGGTCCTCACCTTCTTTAATAGATCTCGTAGCCAAGCAATGTTGGGTTGCATATACTCTTCAACGGAAAGAGCCCCCTCCCATTTCGTCATCTGGCTCTCGGAAGGAGGGTCCTGCTCAGCGCCATATAGGCCAGCCGCCACAACTAGTAGGTCACGGACCATCTTCACTTGTACCGACGCACCGAGACTGTCCGCCATATTCGAAGGCATGATATGGCCATGACGCCTCAGAATTCTAGTATAAGTGCCCGCGTACACCGAAGGAACCCAAAACCCATGAACGAGCTCAAAAGCCTCATCCTTAAAACCAATATCTGACCGATCAAAGGCTCGTTCGAACAGGGGCAAAACAGCAGCATTACGAGCTATCTTCACAGAGGAGGAGCGGGACGTATTAACAGCTGGAGAACGAGTCGCAGCAGCGGCAGGTGAACCTAACACCACTGAAGCCGAGGGCCGATTGACAATTTTATCATTTCTAGGAGGCAAGGAGCTCCTCATGCGCTTCTCACTACTCGCGCTGTCAGTTTCTTTGTTCACACGCTTTCCCATACCCGTTTCCTATCAACAATAATAAGAGTAATAGTAGTGTCAGTAAAGCCAAAAAAAAGAGGGAGGATAAAACACACCTGGGGTAAGTCGGCATGGCTCACCTGCTCAATAGGCGCTGAGGTCGCTTCCTCGTCGACGTCTGTATCTCCTGCCTGCTCGTCTGAATAATCCCCGTCGAAGGAACCTAGGGTAAAACGTATACAAGTTCAAATTCTCTCTTAATTCGCAGAGAAATGAAACAGATACTAGAGCCTTTATATAGAATAAATTTTTCCTCTTGCCTAAAAAGGGGGATTAAATGCGCTCCACGTGTAAAATTTAATGCATACCTGGATCAGACAGTACAAGGTCAGGAGAAGACGGGCCCACTTGGTGTTCTCTCCCTGACATCGACGAACTGAAGGATTCCAAAATAGCAGATGGAGAATTCAGGGAATTAACATGACCGCGCCTAACGGAACAAACTAAAGGATTTAAACGAGTTAACTTCATCACGTCAGCCGGTTTGGGACCGGCGCTCCAATTACGACGTTCAAATTCCCGAACAAACTCAGGGTTGCTCGAACGAGTCGGGGTGTGTACGGACGCGGCACGTTTTCTCTTTGAGGAGGTTGATGGACGCGCATGTTTAGTACAAGACTTGTTAGAAAGGGAGGATATACACCGAGGAACGGGGACTATGCCCGCTTCCCAGTTTCGTTTATCAATCAAGGCTTTCTCACGCCACTCACACTCGGGGATGTTAAACCACTCCTCCAGAGACCGCTTGCGCGGTCCTGGATCATGAGCGCCGTCAGGCTACGGGCAAGCAGAAACTTAAGTAAACAAAATATCTGGAAGACAAACACATGAACACAAAATATCAAATTGATATACCAAAGGGATGGTCACTCACCAAAACACCTCTGTCCAACACAGTGCTGGGCGCTGAGGGAGATGGCTTGGAGACTCGAGTCGTCCGCGATCGTCCTTGACCGCCAACAGCTTTTGGGGAGGAAAGGGGGCCCCTCTTTTTTGACTTAAGATTCACAGCCGCGTCGGGATCCAAAGGAAGATGACCCCAAGCTGTCTCAGAAGAAATCCGAGCACGACCCTTGTTCCCAGGAACCAACCTCAGAGGTTCTGCTACACTCTTCTCAAGCACAAAACGGCCAACATGGTGCATTTCGCAAAGCTCATCTTTATCTGGCGCAGGGTAGATGACACGGGCAGTGACCAGAAAGTTCATCACACGAGTTAAAAGCTCAATCCAGTAAAAACGCCAATCAGCAGAAACACGAAGGTCTTCTCGAGCAGGCTTTGGATAACGGATGGTAAAGGGGAGTGGACGGCAGCGAAGCGCGCCTCCTTCAGAATAGACAAATCTATCATAACAAACCTCAATTGAGGCATCGTTCAGGATAAGAAGAGGTAAGGGAGGCGGAGGGACCCCCTGCCTGCTAGTTCCTCAATGCCTTGAAGGGTAAGCGTCGGCGCTGGCGGGCTGAACCCTGGAAACCGATCCCAAGACCACATCTGAAGGAAACTAGCAGGCACGAATGTCTCGACCGTATGCACATCAGCGGCCCTTTGGATATCGATCACGAGCAAGTCTAAATGGTGGTAAAGCCCGCCCAGGAACATAGGGGCCAGAGGAAAGGATACGCCACGCGCCATTAGAACGGCCATGGGCATAAGCTCCTCCTTGATTGTGTCCCCTGGGCTAAATTCAAAGACATCATGACTCAACCAGAAGAGGAGAAACGCTGCTAGCTGCGCTTTCTCCGAATCCTCGCCATAATCCGGACATTTAAGACAACCTTCCACCATCTTCGGTGCCCAATACTTCACGAACAGTGGGTAAGAAGAGCGCCTTTTCTTTGACTTGCTTGAAGTCGCCGCTTCCATGTCACCCTCACCTAGGGGACATAAAAAAAAAGGGGGTTAGTTGTGTGAAATAAAAACACTCGTATAGGGTAAGGAAAGAATAGAAGACGAGCCGGAAAACATATATACCACGGGCGCCTTCATGTTCCTCGCCTCCTTCCACATCGTCGTCCTGAGCACCTTCAAGTTCCTTACCTTTCTATGGGTTATCCCCGACTCCCTCCACTGGAACGTCTCTCGCGAGTTCCTTGGACTTATTCAGGATAGCCACTAAGTCCCAATCCTTTTCACGCATGCACCCTGCAACGGCGGACTGATGCCAATAACAAGTGCCATGAACGGGCAACAGAGTAAAGGCAATCACGTCTTCGAGAGTAATGGTCGCCTCTCCCCAAGCGAAAAGGAAAGTATGGAACAGGGAAATCCAGCGCGTGACCAGCTTAGTCAGATCAACGTTACTACGATTGCAAGAGCGACATTTGGACGCCTTGATGGCGTCAAGAACGCCAATTCCTTCTAGTACGCGAGCGTGGGACTCATGGTTTTCAATAAAGTCGACCCACGGTACCCAACCCTCTTGAGGCTTCGCTGTGGATTTGTAGACGATATTAGGAAGCTCATAATCGCCGTGATTTATAGCTAGACGAGGAATCTGTTCGTAAGGAGGAAATGACCACTCAGCATTATCTGGCTTTAACAGCCACTTCGGTTCGGCTGGTAAAGGCGGCGGCAATCGATTCAGGAGGCGCTGATTGAAGAAGTCATCAGGATAGTCGGCGCCAGGAAGAGGAACAAAAGCGCTCTGAAGAGAAACGCTTCGTTCAAACAGATTGTGAGAAAATAAGCCGTCTTTCCGATCAGCGGGAGGAAAGACATCAAGATTAGGATTTGGAGCGCCCTCTCCCTCTGGCGCGGCTTCAGGATTGACCTCGTCCTCATAATTAGGGGCGAGTGTGTCGTCTTGTAACGGCTCGTCATGATCATTCATGGTAATAGAAGAAGAAAAGGAGAAGATTTTTTTAACCAAGGAAAACTGGCTAAAGAAAGCAAAAGGTAAAAGAGTATTTATATGAGGAGGAAAAGTGTAACCGCTCGCCACCTAGGCCACGATGCCAACAACCATGGACGTGCGCCGCCACGTAGGCCATGATCTCGACGGTTACGGGATTTGACGTGGGCGACGGCTAGGGGACTTGGGTTTCCATGGGTGACGGTCGACCCGGCACACTTTGCCCGCCCGAACCGTCAGGGGACTAATGTGGATACCCCAAGTCCATTAGGACCTAATGGGCTTGACACATACCTAGTTGGGTTTACCCAAGTGGGCTTGGGTCTAGACATTTTGGGTGTTTCAGAAGTAAGGGATGGCAATTATGTTAATAAGTGACCAAGAGGACGCATGGCAACCCAAGAGTGAAAGGGAGTCTCTATAAATAGGACCCTAAAAAGATCATTGAGGAGGCTTTTTGGAAGAGAGAGAAATCAGACTACACTCTTAAGAGAAAGAGAGAGAGAAAGCAAGAGAAATGGGATAAATCGGGTTATAACCTCTGAGACTCGGATCGGATTGTCAATCTTACCCCATTCACAGTGGGAGGATTTAATGTCCCAGAGAGACACGTCCCACTGTATGAAAAGATATGAAATCGTTATGGTCACTTCGTCATTGCTGGAAGAAGTGTCTGCTTTCTTATCGGCATTGTAACCGACCTTATGAGTGTGATTTCAAAGATGGATGCCATCCCACTAAAAGACATGACCAATGTGGCGCTAGATAAAGCAGAAGAGCTGATTGTTACATTCGAAAACTTCAAGCCCAACTTGTTGTGGCTTCAGGCGAGAATCCCATACGTCCGAAAAAAGGCGTGCTGCTGTTGGCAAATTCACCCATGATTTGGTGAAGCAGGAAGAGAGGAATCATGCTGCCATGACTGAGGAACTCCGTAAGTTAACTGAAGAGGTGAAGAAGAAGACTGCTCATATTGCTCTAATAAAGAAGGCAGTTGATGAAGGAGCGAGATCTTCATTAGATGGTTGTTTCTGAAGAGCTTCAGGAGCAAAACATTTTCTCAGTAGATTTTTATTTTGCTTTTATTTGGTTTTATGAACAAAGAGTTTGTAGGAATTGATGGTTTTGAACTCATGGGTTTTGAATTTGAATTTTTGAATGAAATTGTTAAAAGGCAAGAGATTGCTTGCACTTTTCTTTTGAAGGAATTGGAAAGTTAATCTTCATATCTTCTTGAGCCATTTGTCGTTGACCACCATGTTTGAGAGCCTCTCATGTATTGCACTTATCATGTATCGTGCATCAGGCATGACTCGAGATATAACATAAGGTCCCTCCCAGTTTGCTGTGGACCCCGGAATAGAAGTTACTTTTCGGTTAGTGCGTCGCATAACCTTATCTCCTTCTTGAAAAGCAGCCTTAGGAACCCATGACATCTCAGGTGTCTTTTGCCTATAAGACCGTTGCTTTGCCCGGACCCACCTATTGGAAGTTGCCTTGATTTCCTCCTGAGGTGCTTCAGAGGATTTGATAGACTTGATGCAATCAAGTCCCCATGTCGGAGAACTATCCAATCCTTGTGTAGGGACACGTTGGATAGGATTTCCGTGAACTAAATAATTCTGAATAAAGTATTTCAAATCACTTTCACATACCTCTTTGAATATCACCAGAGTTTCAGACCCCACGTGGTACTCCAGCTTTCCCACGTTGCAGCTTTCTTGGTCAAACATGAACTCTTGGCCTTTGATGATTACTGGTGAGATTGTAGGCACAAATCTCTTCCCATGGAGCCAGGGACGTCCTAAGACCATGTCGTGCTCCTCATCCTCTTTGATTACATGAAACTTCGCTTTGGTGCGAGCAGAGTCCACCTTTAGATCCAAAGTAACATGACCATATATATCTTGGAGATTTCCTTTTGAATCTTTCGTCACTGTGGGATAGTAGATGACATCCCGTCGAGAAATCCCAATTGCTTGAAGTGTTTTGATTGGGATCAAATTAACCATAACACCAGCATCAATTTGAACTTTCTTAAAATTTGTACCTTCGAGATGAGCAGAGATAATTGGTATTGGAACACGTTCTGCCGCCATCATCTCTGGTGTGACTTCGTCAGGCTTTGGCTGAAAATTTTCAGGTACATGTAGTTCTTTGCCGCTAGCAATCCAGCTGAGGGCGGCGAAAATGTTTCTTCGTTGACTTCTAGAAAAATGCAAGAGCTCTCATAAATTCTCCAGTAGATAGTTAGCAGTTTGCTTGACAGATTCTCCGGAGATGGTGAAATTTCGAATGTTGGGTTGATGCTGACGTTGAGGTTGGTGTTGATGTTGAGGTTGGTGCTGAGGGAGTGGATTCTTATGTACACCCTCAGTCCCCAAGTTCAACTCTCCTGACTCGATCTTTTCGTTGAAGATTTGCTTGAGTCGATGACATTCGCTGGTGGGATGATTGATGAATCGATGAAAATGACAATACTTGGGATCAGTCATTTCTTGTGTCGTTGGCTCTCTCCGTACAGGAGGTAACTTGACAGCACCATCTTGAATCCATGCTTCCAGGAGCTCTATTACTTCATCTATGGTGCAAGGAAAATCAGGGACTTTAGGAAATTCCCTTGGTTGCCGTGGTGCTTTTGGTGCAGGATTATTAGCTAGGACCCGTGCAGGAGCCTGAGATTGGGCTGGGGCTGCGCGTTTTAATTGTGGGGCCTCAGGAGTAGGCGCCTTCCTCTTAACACCTTCAGTGACAGCATGAACTGAGGGAAGAGAACTATATTGCTTGTTGACGAGTCGCTTGCTGGCACGCGTCTCACCACGGCTTTCTTCAGGTTTTAGAGGCCTGGGCCTTTCTAGTAGCGCAGGTGCAGTAGTGGCAGATCGTTTGGCAGACTTATGGAGCTTGGTGAAATTATTAATATCCAGATTCTCCAATAAGGCCCGATATACTGGTATCATTCCATTGATGCAAAGCTCTACTAACTGCAACTCTGTCACGTTTGGATCATTGCAATCCACTGAACGAGTTCTGAACCTCGT
>JAJJMA010200724.1:0-29562 GCA_023529015.1 Papaver nudicaule | reverse complement strand
GTAAAGGAATAGCCATAAGAAAATATCTCGATATACAAAGAACCAAACCCGAGAAGTAATAGGGGTATGGACTGAACTAAGTTTTGGGCAGAACAAACTGTATAAAACACAATTTAATCGGCCGAAAATGGGGTTTGGCCAACCTTTAAAGTCAACCATGAGTTTTAGTTGTCTCTTATTGTACCCATGAATACATAATTTCTTAATCACATCAAATTCAGCTAGTTCTTCAATATAGAAACCGCAACCATCTAAACCACAATGAAGAGCAACCTTCCTTTTCTGAGGTTGAGAAGTATCTTCCTCACCGTCCCCCATAAATTCAATACTCCCATCTATAACATCTTTTATATAGACAAAAATCTCACCAGATGCTGCATCTTGCGATGTTCTAGTCTCCATCTTTGAAGCTGTAACATATAACTCTTCTTCTAGTAGAGGTGTTGCTGACTCAATAGGAACAACACTATAGAGATTCTTCTTGTATATACTAATGCTTTCTGGTACGTGCAACTCGGTTGTATCAGCATACTCTCTGTTAACATGTGACCGAGTAATTCTATGAGGCAATACTTCTAGTTGACCTTTCTTGCACCTAGCGGTACACACTTGATTTGCTTCGAACTTTGCCAATTTATTTTCGTCTAACTTAGACGTCTTATTTTTGTCTTCCTCTTCCTATTTATCCATGATTGCTGTCTTCTTTTTTCTTAGTTTGTAAAGTCTTGTCCTGATCGTTCGTTTTGAAGTCGTGTTAAGATCATGCACCACAATAATCCCGTAGGCATCAGAACACGGCTCTGATACCACTTGATACAGAATCGATCAGGCACTAAAACAATTGAAAGAAAAAAACAATAAGAATATACTTGAAGCTTCTTCTTTATTTAAAACTTCTGAATACAATTACTCTCTTCTTCTATCTCTAGAGGTTTCTCCCTCTAGGCTACTTTCTTCTATCTGTTGAGATTTCTCTCCCTAGGCTACTTTCTTCTATCTCTAGAGATTTCTCTCCCTAGGCTACTTTCAGCTTGTCGTTATAAACTCTCTACAAGCTTCTTTCTTCTACGCCTCCTACTTCTACACTGTCTAAGCAGTCTACTGAGAAGTTCTCAAGAGGTCGACTAGAAGTATTTTAAGAAGCTTGTCATTATAACTCTCTACAAGCTATTCTTCTTGATGCTTATACTTCTTCTCCGTCAAAGGAGTCTGCTAAGAAGTTCTGATAAGAAGCATGTCTTCTTCTATTTCTTATCACCCTTTTTATAGAGGCACTGCCTTCCTAAACTAGGAAATCTATGAGTTTGGAAAATCATCTAAACTAGGAATCATGTCTAAGTTAGGAAACCTCAAACTTCTAGGACAAGTTGTTCATAGAACATCAAACACTTCTTCTAGTATCTTCTAGATACTCGCTAGTCATATGACTTATCTAACTCTTCTTAGATACTCTCGTATCATTTGAAAAATTACTTGGAATGATTGGGCATAAGTTCAAAAGAAACACAGAGTTTTGTTCCCAAAACAAAAAGCTTGTTAACTTCATTAATAATCCAGGATGGGAATGGTATTGTTGGTTGGCTTTTTCCAGGTTGACGAAAAGGAACAGTTTGAAGAGCAGTGGGATTTGGCAGGACAGGTGGCAAGGGAATAATGTGAATGGTTTATAGGCAAAGTAACTGAAGTTGTGATTAATGGAGGATTTATATGGAAGGGATTGGGTTGTATGCAAGGACGGGGTATGGTGAAAGATGGGAAATTAAAAGATGATGATGAAGGTAAGGGCTCTGGACATAAAAGGGTTGATTCAGGTGACTGGGTGGTGTGGTTGAGATGGGGTTGTTTTATAGCTGGTAATGAAATTGGTTGTGTTGATTGTGGTTCATCGGTTGTTTCAGCTGATGTCATGAGGTCCTCATCAACTGAATCGGCTATACTCATCAGAAAAGATGGTTTGGTTGGATAACCATTTTCATTGGCTCCCTTTAAACAGAATTAAATGTCGATTCTGAATCAGATTGTGTTTTCTTAACCCTTCATACCTTTTGGGTACGGTTTTTCTTGACCCGACTCCGTATGTTCTCCCCACCATGGTGTCCCTTTTTTTCTCTGTCCTTCTGAAATTCGAATTTGAATTTGAAAATTTTTCCGTAACTGATGGAGAAGAATAATGAATATTCACATTCTTACTGATTTTACGTCGTTTCTTTCTCCGCGGATTCGGTAAGTCAATGTTACGTTTTGACTTAATCAAATCAAGCTGATCACCTGATGATCTGATGACGAATCCTGACCTTTTCTTCATGATAGTGTTGGATCAAAATATGTCATGTAAATCAACTAATCAAACATGATCATGGATCTAGGATAATCAAGTTTACTACATATAATTGAAATAAAGAAACAAATTTTATTCATACCTGATTGTAGCATGATTTTAACTTCTATGCTTAATAAATCATAATGATTAAGAGTACTATCATAATTTGAGTAGAGCATATATATATTTCCCTACCCTACTATTTTTGGTTGCATCTTAAGTGTGTTGAGAAGGTAAACTTGATTATGCCCAATAAACCAAGATTAGAAGACTCTAGATAATTTAGAGACTTATATAAACCACAAAGTGATGGAGTAGTAGCAAACCACAAAGAATGGGCAAGAAATAAGAATGGTCTCTACAAGTATTTATACAATTATCTAACTTATCCATCAAAGCTATATGTGTCACTAACTTAGATATGCATTTACACATGTGTTAACATTAGCTTTCCACCCAAATTATCATCTCATGCAAAATGAGTAGAAGAAGACACATAAGTACCATCATGCAATGCATTGTGTCTATTCTAACAAAGTGACACTTCACTACTTTGACCATTCAAGTCAACCATAGTGAGTCATAGTGAGCCAAGGCTAATGAGCCACAATTCCAACAGATAGTAGTAACTGTGATGAATGCATTGAAAGAGCTTTTAGCAGTAATTACCCGTACCAGTCTTGGAATAAAATTGATTCCCATGGTATTTCTGACTTTCAACTTCATTGCTCTTAGATCTTGTAGCCGTAATGTACCCGGATCAATCAATAACAGCTCACCACAGATATTTCCAATTGCATGCATCAACTTATAAGTCCAAAGTTGATATGGTATTCCATGAACTTCAATCATAAAGTCTGTTGCAATTTCCTTGTTGGAATTAGACCAGAAATTTTCCTCCCATCTATTTATGGCCAAAATGTTATTCTTGTAATCGAAAGTAATTTCTGGATTAGTAACAGATAGTGCAGCATCAGCATGAAAGATAGCTTGATAAGAATTAATTGGGAATAATTTTAGCTTGGTAAAGCACTGTAAAATATTAGATACAGTAATCCCAATGTCCTTCCATGTCTCCATCTGAATTGCAACTTTTGAGGATACCACAAATGAGTTTTTCTAACAACCCATATGATTTTGTAAATCCAAAGAATTCACACACACATATTCAACCTCTTTAGAGTTGTGTATAAACACTTCAGAAGGGGTAGTGAATCTATCACACCAGAATGGTGAAGTACGATCAGGGATCATATTAATAGACAGTTGTCTATGCTTTTTCTTAAGGGTTTCAGCATAAGAAAGTTTGGCTGTGGTTTTTGGTATGGGTGAATGGATGGGAAAGTGTGGTTTAGGATGATTATGATGAATATAGGGTTTGCTTATTCCTGTAGAAAGATCAATTAGACTTTCTAGGGCTGTAGCAAAGTTGAACCAACCTTCAAAAACTGGTCTAGCGGGAACATAGAATGAAACTGGACCTGCATTATGATTGGATCTTGAAATCATGATATGTATATAGAAACCCTTTTCGTTTGAGTGCTTGTTTTCCATGAACCAGATGCGGTTCTCCTCATACTTCCAATGCCTTCTTCCTACATCTCCATTTTTTGCTGCTTCATAGATGATTTTTTGGAGTTGTATAGCCAATGGAATAGGTAAGGATCCATGTGATGATCCTGAGGGGTAGAATTCATAAAAGGTAATAGGAGACTTAGGTTTGAATGCGCTACAGGAAATCCTAAAATGCTTCCGATCTATTTTGATATATCTTTTTCCTGTTTCCATGATCAGAAAAGGTGATCTAAGCTAAAGAATGTAACAATGCTATACAACACTGAAAACTGAAAGAAATCCTAATGGAAACCTAAGGAAACTAATCTATTGGCGTGTAACAATGCTATACAACATCGAAAACTGAACGAAGCCTAATGAAATCTAATGCAATCTAATCTAAAAGGTGAAAAAGCTAAGGTTTAATGGTGGTTTTGATATTAGGTTTCAATGAGAATGGTTCTATGGAAATCGCCATGAGCGTTTATTCCGGGGAGAAATAGAAAATGCTATATTTCTCGGCTCGAACTCGAATTCCAAATCTAATGATTCTCCTGTTAACGTTCTCATCATATGTTGACAATTTGGAGGTCCATGAAACACCATTCTAAATCTATAGCCAAAAGCTTAGAGGCAGTTTCATCGTCACCGTGCTTCAGCGAATCATAAAGCGTTTCGACATTTTTTCTTACGTGTAGTTCCGGCTGTGAAATTGACATTAGAGAAGAGAAATGAAAGGAAATTATGTAATCTTGTATGGGTTTGAACTTTGAAGGGAAGTTGAATCAAGAGAGCAGTGTTGTTGTGTATTGTAATGTATGAGGAAGTGGGATTCCTAGCTATTTATAGAACTACAAGAGAATGTGATGCCATAAGACCCATGGTCTTATAATTGATGCTACAATGTGTCATCAACGATTGAGATTGATTAATTACGTGGAAGATTTGATGAATAAGATTCCTGTATTAAGTAGAACCTGTCAGAGCGTACAGACTCTGCTCTAGAAGATAGTACAGAAAAAATGACGAAAATAACAACTGCCTCTAAATGTGGCAAGTGGGAGACTATTTATAGACATAGTCAACCCTTGGGATAACGACACGTGTTACCCTAGCCAGATCTGGTAATATTCCCTGTCAGTGACCGTACACGTCCTCCTGTATTAAGTCGACTCTCATGCATCAATCCACGAATCAACCAAGCTCTCGTGAACAGCTTCCCCGGTTACCGCGGGATCTGCGGTTTCCAAGGCTTGTCCGTATAGCAGCATCAGTGTCCTCTTCAGTTGTCTCGCCTAAATCGTCGGGTAGTCCGGCTGGTGGAATGACGCTTTTATCATTAGTCCGGAAGGGGGTATCTACAAAAGTCCCCTGACTGTTTTGGACCGAAGGGAGAGTAGGGCCAACAGTCACTCCAGATCCCCCCTGGCCCAACCCTGAAGATCCAGGCTACAATTGTGCCTTTGACACTCATGGCTCTGGACACGTGTCCAAAAATAATTGGTTACCGCTTCAGTTATAGTAACGGTCGGGGGCGGTAATTATTCTCTCAGTATAAAAACTCTCTCCAAGGATTCTAAAAGATAACTTCTCCATCTCGTTTTCTTTTTGTTCATCCTTTTTACTTTTAAAAAAAAGCTTCTTATCAATGAGTGCTCCGGTCCAGACACCTCCGAGGCGAGGTAAAGGTAAAAGTCTCCCCAGAGAGATGTTCGAAGGAAATGAGGCGTCCAGTTCTCCTTCATGCTTCGAGGATGATTTCACCGGTACGATCTTCAGGACAGAGGAACATGAATACTCTGTAATAGATAGTGACGGCTGGCTCTGTTGTGATGAGGGTGAAGACCCGGCCGAACTTCCTTTAGCCGAAGTCCCCAGACTAGCCATCGAGCGCGGGGAGTACACCTTCTCGTCAGTTCACTACCAATCCCATGTGCAAATTGGCACAGAGTGGCCCGACTGGGTTGATTACATGTTCTCAATTCCGGAGCACTTTCAAGTCATATGCGACCTAGGCTTGCACGCCGCCCTTGTGACTTCCCGGTACAGGTTCGTGAACAAGGTAGCTGGTGATTTAAATATGTTATCCTGCCGTTGAATCCGTGCGGTTCACAGGTTTCTGTTTGCATGGGGAGAAGGGAGTCCGATCCTGGAAGATGTCGCCATCCTCTTGAACTTACCAATTCACAGCTCTCATACTTGGGCAGAGACTCAAGAATGGACGGACGACGACAAAGCTCTTTTCACACTCTTAAAGGGAATCAAGACTGAGATGGCCCATCGGGTAGTCCATGAGGATGAGGAAGGTCCTTCGGCTGACAGTTCTAGTTCAGGACCTCCGTGAGAAGACCCCCCTGCGACAACCGCTGCTTCTGGTAAGAAAAAAAAAAAAAAAAGTCCACCCTTGTCGGTTGGGCGGAGTACTGGGCTCCCAAAGTTGACAGGCATCTCTTTGAAAGGAAGAAAAAGGACAAGGACTTCAAACCGGACCCTCCTGGCTCTCCTACTCATGGAGAAACTCGACGGGCAGAGAGGGCAGCTTTCTTGGCATACTTCTTGATGTTTGATCTCTTTGAATGAGTTCCCCGTGACTCGATGAAAAATGAGATACTTCAGATGGTTGTGGTCATGTCGAGAGGGATCACCTTCCCACTCGCCCCTATGTTCCTCGGAGGCTTATATCATCACCTGGATGTGTTGGTGACTGATTTAGAACGGGTGGGTAACCAGGAACACTTGATTGAAACCCTAGTCCCCGCTAGCTTCATACAAATGTAGATCCAGGAACATTATCGGGGGTACAAACAACCTACTAATTCACTGTTCAAGATTCCTAAAGCGGGGAGACGCCTTCCTCCGGATTCTCCTCGATTTCCTCGTGTTTCTCTCTACCGAGGTGTTTACCCAAACAGCCCAAGCCGAGTCTAAATGAGCTGGTAGACAAACACAAGAACTTCACCTTTCGCCCCTATTTGGATGACCAGAGCGGTCCATCTCCCCCAACTTTCTCGTATACAGAGGAGGGCCAGTACTGTCAAAGGGGAGGAACGTTTGTCTTTCGAGGAATGGGATTTCGTGGCCTCGGCCACCCGAGGGTATCTTCCGGGCTTTTACGGAGGTCGCTTTTATGCGGAGATCTACTGTATTGATAGGGTTGCCCGCCAGGCTGGCTACAACCAGGGTGCCTCCTGCAAACTTCCTTAGTCCCCTGTGATGCGCGTGAGACACTAATATCGACGCGTTCAATCATTTTGTTCTGAAGGATGGAGAGGATGTATACATCCGCAGATGTCCCTTCATACTGACGGTTCCTCACAACTTTCATAACCTCCAAGTCACACAGAGATGGTTTAATCATTGGCTCACGGAGTTGGGGCGTATGGCCGACTTTGTCCAATCCACCCCTGTTATGGAGGGTAAAACCCCTCGGGGCACGTGTCAGAGATCCAAGGAGCAAGATCACGCCAAAGGAAGTACTGGCGAAGCTTCGGGACCAAACCAAAGAAAGGTGAGACCGAGGACGCCAAGCGAAGAGTCAGAAGAAAGGGATTCAGACTCTGCCCCAAAGGACCAAAGCCCCAGAGCCATTATTCGGAGTACCGCCGAAGGAACCGCCTTACTTGACAAGGACTGACACCACCATGATTGAGTCCCTTGTCTTATTAGTTGTAAACCACCCAAGCTCGGCCTTTATAAGGCGAGCTTGGAGAACATTGTAGGGGTTGGAATCTTTTGGGTGTAACCTAAGCAGTAAGAGAGGGATTAGGTCTGTATCTCCTCTAGCTCCTTAGGATCATAATCCATGTAGTTACAACACTGAAATAAATACAAATCTTCATACATTTAGTCTTCTGATTAATGTCTTTTATATACCTTCGGTATTGTTCTTGTGGTCTTTGTACCTTGAATCATGTTTGATTAACTGTGTGTGTGAGTGAGATCTGAGGGCTATAGAACATCATGTACCTATCACTAGTGGAAAAGGGCCGAACTACAACACTGCATTGCGACATTTACTTCATGTTGTTGTGTGAACAACACTAACTTATGTGTTGTTGTGTTGGTTAAACAGTAAAATAATTAAACAACAATACTGTAAGTGTTGCTGACTAGGGTCAATGTGTCTTTGTTGTGTTGACCACACTGAGACACTTATAAGTATCGTTTAGGTGAATATATTGACTAGCACGCGTGCCACTCGTCTGAGTACAAGGAGACATATTCTTATCCCTCGAGTCTCGAGACCTGGATCTACTTTTCTTTTCTCTTCTTCTTTGTTCGAGCAGAGAGCTTTTCTTCTTCTCTTCTTCTTCTTCTCTTCTTCTTTGTTCGAGCAGTGAAATCTCTCCCATTTTCTCTTTCTTTTTCGATACCTAAATGTTCATAGGTGTAATTTTGACTTAATCGATTTCTCACCCAAAAGAAATCAGTTTCGCAAATTGTTTCTCCCTCTCGTCTCTCTATTAGCTAGGTTAGGGTTTCTTCTTTCTATCTCTCGATTTCTCTGGACATGAAAGTTCCATCTCTCGATTTCCATCTCTCGATTTCTCTGGACCCTAGATCTAGTTTTTTTGCTTATGATATTGATAGCAAACCCTCATCTCATATTCGATTTAGCTGAAGACTCCAAGAAGTGGATCGATATCATCGGGTATAAACCCTATTCTTGCTCCATTTTTGCTTGATTTTTTACATTGTTTTGTGAATAATATCTTTTTTAAGGTAATATTTCTGTAAGATTATGCAATTTTGATTTTGTTAACTGTATTTGAGAAGTTTTAAGGCATGGGTTTGCTTTTGATTTTAGTTTTCCAGTTTGTGTACTTCATCTTGGTTGAGAGATTTCCAGTTTGTTTACTTCATCTTGGTTGAATTCTAATGCATTAAATTGTGTGATTTTCAGTTTATTTCTTAATTGGTGTTGTTAATGATGGAATTGATGGTTCTTCTGAATGGCTAGGTTTTTGGGGGAGTTGATACTTCTTATGGGAATGCCCACTCGTTCCACAGCTTCAGATTTCAAGGTGGAAGTTCTTTGGTCGAGGTAGGTTTTGTAATTTTATTTTACTCGTACTGAAATCTTCTATGTGTGATCTTTTTGATCGGTTAAAGTATGTATGAATTTACATTTACAACATAATTATGTTTCCAGTGTAGTAAGTATTCCTTGGGTATGGGTATTTCAGAAGTGAAAACATCGAGATGCTTCTTTGATCAATCTCCTATATTAGCTTATCCTGCATCTAAGTATGTCAATATAGTTGAATCCAAAATTATAGGAATTATATTGATTCAAATGGGTAGTCAAAGGAACTACAAGTTTTTCAAAAAAGAACTAGATTTGAGTTCATCATTTTCTGTCTGAAAACTGGGCAGTTATCTCTTTCCTTGCAATAAAATTTTATCTGGACCCTATTAGCTCACACTTCAGTTGATGCCATAAGAATGAGATTGCTGTACATGTGACTAGAGATACCTGCCAATGGCGTTGCGGATCCTTCTTAGGGAAGTAGTGTACTAACATGTGAGACCAATGATAAGGAAGGAAGGCCTCAATATTTATTGGTAAAGAAGCATAGATTATTGGTGCTGGTATGAGTTTCATTCTTTTTGATTTTAATGAAAGAATAAGGAACAATGACAGTGTGTGTTTATAGGAACCAACGGATCCGTTTTCTCTTGTTGCTGATGAACTTTCTCTTATTGGTAATCGGTTACGCGAGATGGTGGTTGCTGAGGTACATTCTCCTGTTTTTTTTCGCTTCTGATAGTCTTTCAGAGTAAAGAACATCAAAGATTAAACCTCTACGTTTCTATAACATTTATGCTACTTACAGCATATAACAACGTGCCTGTTCTACTTTTGCTTGTGTCTCCGTTTTCCTTATCAGAAACTGCAGATTCCTTTTTCTTATGCAGGTTCTGTTGTTGATGGCATCAGCATTGAATGTGTCTCTACCTGGTTCTGTTCCTGATGCTGTGGCCAATTTTTCTAATGAACTCCGTACAAGGCAGCAGTGTATTGCTGAGATTATAATGATGCGTTTTGTCGAGAATTTGTATCTCACTCTGACCAGTATATGAAATCTCTGGAGAAGTCGGTACATATTGGATAGATCGTGCTAGCACCTAGCGCTTAACTGTTTATAATGCCGACTTATCTGAGGACATTAAATTATGACGTTCAAGCCGTTAAAATGACCATATATCTGATTGAACTACACTAATCTTAGTTTAGGTGTGTCATGTATGTTAATTAGGTTGATAATATTTAAGAAACAAACCTGTTGTTTGAACCTTTCTTATCCAAAAGATGGAACACAACTGTAGACTGGAGCTTTAGTTGGTTGAAGATCTATTATTTTTTCCAATATCCAAATGAATAATCCTGTCTTCCTTTCGCAGCAGAGTCCTCCATGGTGCTTCCTTTTATATTTTCCGCTTGCACATGTCTTCTCCTCTGTTTTTTCACATAAATATTTAAACTTGGTTATCCTGTCGGCTAGGTGGCAAGTCTCCTTCATGATGATGTTTTAGATGATGCCGATACAAGGCGTGGTGTTTGTTCGCTTAATTTCTTAATGGGGAATAAGGTATGTTTGCTGCACTTTCTTTTCAATCCCCTCCCTGTGGATACTTTTCATGTTTGGGAAATAGAAGTGATTGTCATTTTCGATGTTGAATCCTGAATGATGCTTTGCATTGTTATCCTGAAAAAATAAATAGTCTTGCAATTTGAACGATGTTTCCTTTCTTCTGGATGATCTCAAGTAACATCTATAAAAAGTGTTCATTTTCTTAAATTGCACATCCCTTAGCTGTATATAGATCTGTTTTTTTTTTTGTTTGTTTGTGAAATTTCTCCTAAGACTATCCCAGATACTAAATACTCGAGTTCTGGGTTACATGTGACCATATGGTTCTTTCTTGTGATAATATGGTTGAATTATGTGTGATGAAAAATGGGTTTTGTCTAGATTTTTTTGCTAATGTGTAATTATTTTGGACATTGGTTTGTTTGATTAGAGTTGGTGTGCCGCTTGTGTTTAAGTCGAGCTTCGATAAAGCTAACCAGACATCATCGAAATCGTTTTGCGGTTCTGGTCTAGAGGAAGGCTATCAGTTTAATCTGCGGGGTAATTTGCAGTCCTATTGTCTTAATTTTCTCTTTTTTGCTGCCGTTCGTTCTACTCTAATGATTTATCCATAATCAATGTAGGTATTTTCTGCATACACACAATATAGGAGCTATCTGATAGCGCAAGATCTCCTCGGAGCTGCATATGTAAAGGTAATACTTAGATCATCTGTTTCCTTGATGTTCCATTTATTACTATCTTTGCTTTGCATCACGTTTTGATTACATGTACATGTACATATATTTAATGCTGGCTGCACATGGGTTCTTATCTGATATCTTTGTCATTTATTTTTTCTTGCAGAAACACCAAAGCTCCGGATATGTTGAGCAACAATGAAGATTCAAGAATGTAACATCATAGTTGTAGCAAAGACATTCAAAAATAGAGAACAAGTATAGAGAATAGTGATAGAAATGGACTTATATTAGTATTTTCAACTTTTCTAGCTTGTGAAGTTTTGAAAAAAATTGTGGTCAAGTATAATCATAGTGTTGTGACTTGGAATAATTTTGTTCTAATTATAAATTGAATCCAGTTTTAAATAGTGTGTTCTAGTTTTGAAATGATTTAGTTTCAATTTTTGTATTTTTTAGTTCTGGTTTTGGTTGGTGTTGATTTTGATTCAGCTATTCAGCTGAATCAATTTCTATTTTTTTTTATTTAAAAATACTTGCATAACGACACTTATATGTGTCTCAGACTGCGACACTTATAAATGTCGCAGTCAACAGCGACATTTGCATGTGTCGTTCCAAACTGCTACGGAGATATTGCGACACTTGATGCGACACAAGTAAATGTCGATGTTGGGCTCTAAACGACACTTACCTGGTGTCTCTAAGCGGGCATTTTCCACTAGTGTATGCAGATTTTCTACTCATACAGTTTGGCGCTAGAAACAGAGACTGATTAAAACAACTTAGGGTTTGCCTGTGATTTTTCGGGTTTTCAAATTTTTCATAGATTTTTTTAATATTTCAAAGATTTTCAAAGCTTGTTCTTTAAAAGAAGCTCCAATACCTTAAACATCTAAAAGATCCTTCAAGGCTTTAGCGTGTTTAAGGGTTTTATGAGCAAATCATCAGATGGTAAGGTCATCAACTAAGGGTTTCAAAACCTTGGCATGACAAAACCAATTTCAAAAATGGTAGTTGATTTTCATCATATATGCCTTAAAATTGAGGTTTGCTATAAGAAAACGATTACGTAAAAGAAAAACTGTAAACCTATTTTAGGGTTTTCAAATTGCCTGCTATATTTGAAAATAAACTTTTATGAAGAAGCCATTGGGGAAAGATGGTTTTGGCTAAAGACAAAATATATATTTAGGGATATATCTAAAAGGAACAAATACGACTACGCTAAAAACCCGCACGATAAAAAACGTTGCAACGTACAGACCTACATGGCCGACATAATACACTGCAGTAGCCGCCTTGGACCTCACGGGTTTTTTGTCTTCTGACAGGTCACAACCAGAATGGCTTCGAAATCTGACCAGGCTCCGAAGCAGCGAGTGGGATCATCAAGGCAGGGGACCGGTTCCTCGAGGCAACATTACACCAGATTTTCAACGAGTAAAGGGGTACCACCCGAGGTGGCGGTAAGCACAGTCCAACACAGAGAACAAGTAAACGAGGACGAAGTGCATGTAGAGGACTTAGGCCCAGAGGGAGAAGGATTCCCAGAGGCTGACGAGCCACCTCAACAGCAAATACAAGAAGAAAAATGGAGAAAATGATGAAGATGAAGACGAAACGGCGGTTCCTGACAACGACATGCCTGAACACCAACCAACCGAAGAAAATACGACGAGAGTTGCACAATTTAGAAAGTTAATTTTGAAAAACAGAAAGATAAAAAAGCTAAAACAGCAACTAGCCGAAGCAAATAAAAAGGCGGCAGAAAAGTCTGCACCAACTACAAAGGATGCAGCGAAGGACACTCTCGTCCAAACAATATATCTCAAACGAAGGAACACTCTGTATCCAAAACATACATCAAAACCAAAGGCGTCAACAAAGGCCACGTGATCACAGTATCAAGCAAAAGGACCGAACCAGGAGCCTATCCGAAGGAAAACATACAGATACTCAACGAAGGTAACCAAACGAAGAAGGACACCGAAGCTAGAGCCCTACAACAAGTAATGCTGGACCAGATCAAGACACTCCGAGCTGAGCTTTTCGACAACAGGATCTAGTCAAGCGACAGGATTAAACTCACACAGGCAATGAATGATGTCAATCGCTCACCTCTAAGTCCAGAAATCCTCTCAATGGCGATTCCAATAAAATGCACTATGCCTACCTTCACATCAATCTTCGATGGCTCGGGAGACCCGACCGTGCATATTAAAATGTATCTCCGAGTCTTTCTGGCTTACGCTAATAGAGATGAAGTGCTCTGCAAATATTTCCCCTCTAGCCTGAAAGGAGAAGCCCTTGCTTGGTATGACAACCTCACAGCCAACTCGATCTCATCCTTCGAAGAGATGTCCAAGGTCTTTTTACTACACTTCCTATACAACAGCTCCTCCAAGCCGGGGGTGGAAACGTTATTCAGCATTCGGGTACGACCAGGAGAGTCCACCAAGAGCCTGACAAACAGATGGACTGAACAGTGCGTAGAGGTGGGGAACAGAGCTACAGAAAAGGACAAAGTACGAGCATTCAACGCTCTTGATAAAAACCATCCTCTATATAACAGGCTCTTCTTCAAGAACCTCGAGACGCTACAAGATCTCCGAAAATACCAGAAGGAGCGAATCACCTTGCAAGAAATCAAAGAAAAAGCAACCCTGGGGAAGGAAACCATCCTAAAACAGGTCCACTCAATAAATAATTTATCACTCGAAGAACGAGGTCAAACAATGAATACTCAATCGGGGGATCCGACGAAGCGAGGAAGTCAAGAGGATGATGGCCGCTATGGAAACGAAGGCAAGTTCGGATATGGCAAGTACCACGACAATCAAAAATACAATGATAGCAGAGGAAACAGCTCTCGAGGAGAATATGAAGGAAATGGCAACCAGCAAGGACAAGGAAACAGAAAATTTAGGACAACAAAGCCAGGATTCCTTGTCTTTCACGATAAAAAACTTCCAAAGTTTTGCGTACCCATCGAGGATGCTCTTCGGACTATCAAGCAGTCCAAATTCGCCGGTGAAATAAGATATCCCAGAAGCAGGGGTAATCAACCAAAACACACAAAGAACTCAAGGGACTACCACTACGCCAAATCGCCTCATGTGCAACGGATATATCCGTTGCACAGATTTTGTGCCACGTCTATTTCCGTTTCAAAAACGGCGTTGCACATGTGTGCAACAGTTTGTGCAACGGATATATCCGTTGCACAATTAATTTGTGCCACGGATATATCCGTGGCACAAACTGTTTTCTTCCGTTGCACATTGGTAATTTGAGCAACGGATATTTTCTTTTGTGCCACGGATATATCCGCTGCAAAATTTTTGGTAGGAATTAAAAAAAAATAATTACAAAATCTGTATTGATATTACAAAATAAATATATTACTAAAAATATGTATTACAAAATCCGTATTGATATTACAAAATAAATGTATTACAAGGTAATAGCATGAAAAAATTGAAAACAAAGCATAAACACATCTGCAAGGAATAAGATTATACAAGAGACTTCCAGAACACATACCTTTCTTCTTTCCACCACCTTTCTTCTTCGACTTGGTGCCCAAAGCTAACCAAGCCTTAATTTCAGGTTCTTCGTCTAATGTCTTTGTTGGCTGCAGCTCTTGAAGAGGATGAGATCTGATCCTATCGAAACCATTGGGCATTAACAGAACTGTAAACTTGATATGTGCAACAAAATCACCTGCATATAACCACCACTAGTATGATGAGCCTCAAACATGACACCGAACCATTATTAGTCTCAATTTTTATAAATGATAAGATGGTTACCAGGCTTCTCATGAAGTACAGGGTATGGCTGCAAAAGTTCATGATTGACACATTCAACTAATCCAAGATGGGCGCGCTTCTCTTCCAATGCCCTACAAGGAGAAGAAATCAAAAAGAACACTACATCAGTGTTTGGTAAAGAGAATTAAGCATCTGAGTGTAAATTATGCAGAACGAAGTTATTAGAAAAAGGGATAAGAGAGCCAAACCTAGCTGAAAATGGCATGATAGGGAAGTTCTGGCTAATTTCGCTGAAGATGAACCTAGTGATTCTAAAACCTCCAATCAGCAATACTGATAATAAACCAACTACAAGTCAGGTAATACTAATAGGATTTGTTTTTACAATTCAGAGTTTGAAGTTTACTCTCTAGGTGAGTCTCTTCACTAGTACATTTCCGAATAATATCTTGGAACAGTCATCCTTATTCTAGTTAATAGCTTGTCCATCTTGTGCACACCATTATTAGCCTGGTGGCCACTTCAATTCTCTACCCCCGAGAACATGGACATGAATGTAATAAACAGTTTGACCTGCACAAAATACCAGCCTTTATATTGTAAGGACAGAATAATAGCTGCAAGTGTGAATACAAAATATCAAAATAAATATCAAGACACAAAATACAAAGAGAAGAATGATTCAATGGCTGTTAGATTGTTTAACGAGTGACACTACCAATGGTTCATCTGATAAAAATCAGAGAGATTCAATATTACTTAATTCGCAAGAACCACAACAGTTGTACACTACAGCTTGAAATAATGTCATGCCACTGGCTTTTCAGGACTCTAAAAGGGAAAGCAAATACAAGGTAATGAGGATAAAGAGAACAATACCTGCACTGGGTCCATCATTGATGACGATCCTGAAACCATCATCAAGTCCTTCTTGTTTAGCAACAAGCTTGGCGGTGTATAGAAGGTGGCCAAGAATCTCAGTGTGCCGCTCTTCTGCCTGAACAATGCGGCATGATGACAAATTTTTAATAACCATAGCAGCTGAATGGTTTTAATAGTATCACTGACAAAACCTCAACATTTTTTATCTGAAGATCTCCAATACCTCTTACACTAATGTGAATGGAGGATGGATGCTACAAATGAAGACATTAAAGTTCCTCGATGACAAAGTCAATATAATTGTTTTGCGCAAGAAAACTTGCCTCTCACTATTAGCCGATATATCTCCAGGCTATTTTTTAGAAGACCATAACTCGTGGCACCATAAAGGGGAAGAGTTTCTCACCTAAGTCAAATTTCCATGATGAACGTAATACAGACTCATTTTTTTAACTGACATGCCCATTCAAGATAAGTAATGATACTGTAATCTCTTCCTTCATAAAAAGAGTACTCATGACTTTCCTATCAGACAAGATAGCATGACCCCTCATTCATAAGTTTACACGAATTTACCAAGAGAAGGGACACTGAACTTAGTTGACAATATAATTGTAAAAATATGCTGAAAGATTTTGAACACGGTAAAAACAAAGAGATATGCTTCCATTCATATTAGCTTTGTACTAACAGATCATGTTATTCCTGTAGCATACCGACCACTAATTGTTTGAAGCAGGAGGGGTTTAACCCGGTTATTTGTTATACTGTAAGAAAAGTAACTTCTGGAGATTTAAGAACTGCTTGGGAAAATCGACCTTTTAATTCATTGAAACTGTTAGTAGGAATTGTACTGATTAACTTTTCATATGGCGCCTTTGAGATTGAAAGGGAGATTAGTATATTTAAGTTACCTTTGAGAGGCCAGTTAACCCATCCTTCACCTTGGGGATGACCAAGATGTGAGTGGGAGCTGCAGGGTTTATGTCCCTGAATGCAAGAACCTGTCAAGCACACAAACGAAAACAAATGATGAGCAAATGAATTTATTACACTGGGAACACTGCTAATTATCTCAAGGACGAAAAAACAAAACAGTTACATCACATGGTGAAAATGGTGAATCCCGAGTTTAAAATATCTGAATATAAAAATGTAGAAACTCCCCAGAACAAAGAAGTAAAGAATAAGAACAATAAGGTAGAAATTTAGAGACGATATGTAACTTCTAACTGGTGTTTCCTTTACTTCTATTTTCTTGGACATTTTAAACAGTGGTGGAAAGGCAAAGGATACAAGAAATTTAATCCAAAGGACAAAACATTCTCAATACTATTTACGTTACATCCTAAAGAGCAGTTTTCTCCTTGCAACTTCAGTAGAAGAAAAAAAAACGCACATTCTCAAAAGAACAAGTGAGTTCACTAATCAAAATTAAGCGTTCTGCTCTAAAGCTCGCAGAAACCTGTCATTCCATTTGAGCTTCACACTTTAAAGACAAATCAACAGTCATTTCCTGTTAATTTGTTCCTTTGTTGGTCAACTGGTTTAAAATTTTAACACAAAATTCATATATTTACGAAGTCTAACCAAGATTACAGAATAATAAGAACCCTAATTAAACACTTTTAACAGACATAGAAAAATACCTTATCATCCTCATAAACCACCTTAGAAGGAATCTCCTTGCTTATGATTTTGTCAAATCTGCATACCCCATAACACAATTCAAATAACCAGTCAGAGAAATTCATTCATAAAATTTGAATCTTTTGTACACAGTAGTCTCCGTCTCATCAAGCAGCCTAGGCTGCAATATTGTTTTGATAATTACAGATTATATACAAACAATCAAAAACATCTTTTATCATAACCCCGACATTAAATCATCCTACCATAACAAAACCCCTAGAATGAAAAAAAATAAAAACAGATTCAAATTCAATTTTGCCCTAATTTCAAAAATCAAAATAGTTACCCTAACCTTAGCTTTCATAAATTCCCCAAAATCAGATCTTATGACTTGAAGTACTAAAGAATAACCTGAATTAGGGCTTAGCAAACACTTACAGTGTGTGTGATTTGTTGTCTTCAAGACCTAGAAAACCTTCGATTCTCTGCATAACGATAATAACAAGTCAAATAGAGATCTAACCAAGTCTAAGTAAACAGAAATTAAGATCTATGACAAAGAAAACAAACCTCCATATCGAATCTGGTTATTTTCCTTCGTCAAAATCTCGTTTTTTTCATCTGGTTATTTTCCTTCGTCGAAATCTCGTTTTTTTTCTTTGGAGGAAGACAGAAGAGAAGAGAAAGGTCGGGGAAAATATAAGGAAAAAAAGAAGAAAAGAAAGGCTAAGTTAATAATAAAAAGAGTAATGTAAATGTACATTTAAACCCTCACAGAAATAAATAAAGTACCCGTGTTTGTCCTCTTTTTTTTATTTTGGTCAGTAATACACTTATGTGCAACGGATATATCAATTTGTGCAACGGATATTGTTGTGCAACGGATATATCCGTTGCACATGAAAAAACCTAAGTGTTGCACAATGCAGGATCTGGCGTAGTGTACTGTCAGTTCCATAAATTTTACGGGCATACGACAGAAGATTGCGTTACGGCACAAGACCAAATTTATTTCTTCATAGCCAGAGAACAATTCAATCACCTCCTGGAGCTGCCAAAGCCCCCTCCAAATCAGCCACAACTGAAGGAGGAGCCGAAGCATGAAGCTTATGTGATAACTATCGATAGAGACGTTCCAAGATTCGGCGCCTGTAATTCTATCGTTCACACAAAGGGCCTCGAGGGATCCAAACAGACCGAATCCATAAGAGGATTTCGGGGGAAAGGAAAAACTAAGCGTAGTCACGAAGAATCATCTAGAGGAATGGCAAAAGCAACCTGTATTCTTTTCTGCAGCAGACATCCCCAACGAGGGAAGATCGCACAACGACCCTTTGGTCATCACCCTCCAAATGGGAAAGGTAGAATTGACAAGAATACTCGTGGACCCTGGGAGTTCCGTTGATATACTTTTCGGACAAACATATGATAGGATGAAGGGAAAAAAAACTGATTTGGTGCCCTCATCGTATAATATATTCGGATTTAATGGAAAACCACCGACACCTCGGGGGGAGCTAATGATAACAATTCATTTATGCAAACAAAAGCATCCAACTTTATTTTTTGTAGTTGACATATATTCTCCCTATAACGCTATCGTGGGAAGACCATGGTTGCATGGCATTATGGGAGCAGCCTCAACCTTGCATCAGAGGATCAGGTTTCCGACTCCACGAGGGATCGCAGAGATACCAGGCGACCCTTCCGAAGCTCATGCCTGCAATGAAATAGACTTTCAGGCCAAAGAAGGCAGCAAGGAATGCTCGGGGCAAACTAAGCAACCAAGGATAACAGATGAAAGCATAGAAAAATTCATAGCTGAAACAGAAGCTGGAATGGCAAGCATCAGGCAAGCCAACATAAAAAAGAAACAACGTCCCGACAATAAAGAACAGTTCCTCGTAGCAGCAGGCTGCCTCCAGACTCCGAATGAACAATTGAGCGAGACTAGCGAAGGAAGGAACATTCAGCAAGAACCTTTCTGGACAGGGTCATTCGTCATAGAAAAACAACTGGGGAACGACACGTATAGCTTGGTCAACCTCGAAGGTCAGAAGTTAAAAACCCCAGTGGAGGGGAATCATATGAAACACCTTGTCTAAGAAAGTAACTTTTTATGTAAGCAGCACTCGTAGAAAGATTGAATAAATAAAAACAGTACCATCTCCAGGATCCTCCTCGGGACCAGGCTCAGATCCACCTGGACCATCATGGACACCATCGACATCACCGCCAGGGCTCCCTGAGTTTCCGCCTTTGGAATTATCATTATCATCATCATCATCATCATCATCGTCATCATCACCCGGACCATTCAAAAACTTTTCCAGCAAGCCTCTCTTACGAAGCTCATTCCTAGCTAAGGCTACATATACCTCCTGCGGGAGTAGGTACTTATCACCAGGAAGTATGGCATCCGAGTTTGCGCACCAATAGGGCCATAAGTAGGAGGCTCAATGCCAATGGTCCTAAAAAGAGAACGACCATGTTTTCGACAGGCCATACTAGTAGCGAAGGCAGTAGTTAGAGCAGATCGGGAAAGAAGTTATTCGACAACTAGACCATGTCTTAGCTAATGGTGCACGAGGGAAAAACTGGTCACCATGTTCCTCACACTCGCCTGACATTCAAGGCGAAATTCTCGTTCTTTGGATAGCCGCTCAGCGCAATCCGCCACCTCTTCCGAGCGACGCTTGCGTTCAAGCTCAAGTTCCCAAGAAAATCTGTTCGTATCGGCAGAACGACGCTGATGTTCTTCGGATAATTCTCGGGTCAGTTGTTTAACCTTGTTTTCAGCCTCCAACTTCCGTTCAGACTCGTTCACCAGCTGATTTGAGGCATCGTCCCTTGCCGCCACGGCATCAGCAACTTGCTTCTTCAAATTGGCTTCGATACCTAGAAAACATAAAAACAAAAAACATAGGAATGATAGGACGATAAAACTCACTCAGGGATACAAAAGAAGCAGAAAATAAGAAAAGCTATAGGTTAGCTCCCTACTCTCTTTAAATATCATATATTCAGAAACCTCGTGCTGATTAGTGAAACGAGGCACAGAGGCATTCTTCCTAACATCTTCGGAAGTAATGACCCCACTTTTAGCTAGTTCTATTCGATACTCATCAATGAGACAAGCAGAATAGTCTTTCACTACGCCATTTTGACCATTTAGCAACGGTAATAAGCGTTGCTCTGAATTTCGGCAACGCTTATAAACGTTACCAATACGGCGTTGCTCTTTTTTAGCAACGTTTATAAACGTTGCCGTAATTAATTACAGCAACGTTTATAAACGTTGCCGTAATACTAATTACAACCACGTTTATAAACGTTGCTAATTATGTGCTCAGAATTAAAAAAAATGTAATACAATATTATATTGGATATACAAATTTTATTTTTAATATTAAAAAAATACAATATTTTACAAACAATAAAAAGTCTAAAAAAAAAGTCTGAACATGTGAAGAGAAATTAATCTGACGACTGCTTGGGCAACCGGCTGAGCCTAGAAAGGACAATTCTTAAGCATCGCATTCCAGCCCCAGTCTGGGAACTTACCATCATCTTTAAACAAAAACATACAACAATTAGTATTAGCTTTTCTCTATGTTTAAGAACATTTTAAGAAAGAAACAAATACTTGATAAGTTCATTGGTTATTGGAGGAACATGTTAACCTCTTAATTAAAATAAAAAATTCACAAAAGCAATAGACATGTCCAACAATAAAACTCACATTCTCAATTTGCATGGCACAATGTGCTACATTAACTGGGAAAACCAAATCAGTCTTGGTCAGTACAATTTGGTAGTTTGTTTCAAATCTGCGGAAACACCACAAAACCAAATCAGACTATTGAAAGCAAGAGTATGCGGCAAAACTTGTTTCCCATACTAGTGCATGAACTTTGAACACTTCAGTTAGTAATATAGTGCAGCCCCACTTGGTTAAAAAAATGTGGCACATGGTCCAGTAAGATAATCATTGGCGCATCTAGTAATTGACAGGTGAGAATTGTTTCACCACTTAGGCTACCTACCAGACTCACAAATATTATATTCATGTTCGCAATAACAACTATTAGAGGGTAAAATATTAAGTACAAGAAAGGTCTCTCTCTGTGTATGTGTGGTTGTCTAGAGTGGGAGGGAGGGGAGCAGCTATTGGGGCAAATATGGTGAGTTACCTAGAGAAATCCTAGCACATAATTTCAAAATAATTATATTTATATGTAATACATATTTGCTAACTATTTTACAGGGACAAGGAGAAGCCCCATCCATATATAAAATTAAATTAGTTATAATCACGTATAAGAAATAACAGGGTAAACCAAGCAAGCTTGCATATACCTGTCAGATCTAAGATAACGGTTACAGTAGTCTGTTGAGTTTGTGCCTGAATTTGATGCAAAACCGCCGATACGAAGCCAGTAGCGGTACCGCGCCAACAGTATATGAAAAGACCCTGGGTTACCTTGACCCAGCTGACTGCGTGCCAGCAAGAAGAACAACAGACATGAATAATTCACACTTAAAAAACAATGGCTGAATACTAAGAGTAAACAAACACATCTATGTTTTGGAGAGAATACCCTGGATGATTGTTGCATGAGTTATAAATTTTGCCTGTGCAATTGTTGTTGATGTTCCCTCACCTTGATTTGTTGCGTCTGTTGTTACCATAGAGAAAATAACAACTAGTTGTGTTAATGACTATGAATATACATCAACCACCACCAGCCCATAAGTCTAACTACAACAAGCAGCTACAAAAACACCTCAATATAAGCTGCAACAACCTTGGAACGCTTCTCGTTCGTTCTAGCAATGAAAGTATCACTGCAGCCTTAGCCGCAGCAAGAGAAGGGTACATGTAAGATGCTCCAAGTGAGAGGAAAGGTGTTGAATACCCCAGACTAAGATATCCTGAAACCAAACCAAAAAACAAACTTAACAAAGTTGAGGCGAAGCGAATAAACTCGTTACAGACAAGTCTGACATCCTAAGAATTGAGTCGACTTACGCTTTCCTAAACCGTGCAAAAAATCGATTTGTTCCTGTCTGCGCCTGCCTTATGTAGAGAATAATCACCGCCTTTTTGTACCCTAACAGACCCATATCAACCCCCACGAGTCCAATCCAGTAAGAACTTCAGCTGAACCCATGGCCTGACACAATGTTAACACAAGTTCCAGCCAGATTCCTTGTCCTGAGCCCTGCATACACATCCATGCTAATCACCAGCAGCAACCCATATTACATCGACCAGAAAACTCGCCTCCAACTCCACACAGATCGCAAAATATATTGCCCACAGTCTCAATCCAATAGAATCTTCAATACCCGTCTACAGAGCCATGAAATACATCCAAACTGGACTCAAAAGTCACACCATAAACAACCAAGCTTTGTTCCTTGTAGATGGCACCAATCCATAACAACCCTGCATTCACACACTTTCAGAACTGTAATCATGTTCTAGAGCTCTTCAAACACAAGCATTACATGATGGCAGTAACAAAAAACCAGAACTGCTGTGTTCTGCGCTATTTTGCAGCAGAAACAGCACCTAAATCTCCTCTCACCACGGATTCTCCTGACTTCCAATTCCAGTTCAAACACCAACCCATCTCCCTATTCAGGATACTCAACACATTGACTTCTTATCCTTCAGTTTTCATCAGATGCAACTGATAATTTAACCTCTCACATTTCCTTGCTTTAGCAGCTCTATTCAGCGATTTCTACAAACAGTTTCTGTGCGTCTTGTAACTGGACTATTACTTTATTAGTGAGTTTGATTTGTGTTCTTCTTAGTCAAACAACGACGCCTTTTCAGCTAAAATCTAACAGCACAATCACACAAGAACTAGTACTATCAAACACCAAATTTTCACTGCAAATCCAAATTTGAGCTAATCTCAATCGACAAAGCACGAATGAACCGGTATTAACAACAACATACCTTATCTAACAAAGGCATGTTCTCCTTCTGCGCCTTATGGGTATGCGAGAAGAAAGCGTACGCCTTGTTCGGAAGAATCATATCCAACTAAAACAAAAAGCAATTCATCAAAACCCAGATTCACAAATCAAAATTAGCAACCGAAAACAACTGAGGAAGTGTGCAATTCAACTTCATGCATGAGAGGGTTATACCTTCGGTTGTTTGATTCCCAAAATGAGACCACATTCAGAGAGATTCTCTGAAACCTCACAACCAACGTCTTCATACAAGGCGTTATGATGAATACATTTCGTTGACGGTTGAATGATTATACGCGTCACACCGGAATTACCAGTGCCGCCGTGTAATAGACGAGCGCATTGAGATGGTGTTAACAGAGCTCTCCGTTCCCATTTTTTTGTTGATTCAGCTAGAATTCCCACAACACCATTCCCAATCATGGTGCTACCAACTGAGACAGTATCTATCAGACTATGAAATTATCAGCTTGATTTTCTGAAAAATGGACAGACAGTTTAGCTTAACAAATTGAGATCAATTCGATCACAGAAAAAAATTATAGAAATTGGACAGTAACTGAGACAGAGTAATCAAGAAAGTTGAAAGGAAGAATGATGAAATTGAATGAAATTAAAGGGTATCACGGAATTCATACACTTACAGGTAAATTAGGTAGGGGGTGAAATGAGAAATTTTCTTCTTGTTGCTAATTGTGAAATAGTGCATCTTATTTGCCTCCCAGTTACTCTGGGCCATGTTTTAATTTAACTTCCAACAAAGTAATAAACGTTGAAATTGAAAAGCTTGTTCATGCGAAACGAACCCAATTCACTGCATCAACCAAAACTAAAATTAACCCTAAAAAATCAGTACAACCAGATCTAATCAGTTTTCGTAACCCTAGAAAATCGAATGAGTAAAGAGATTGAGATTTAGAGAGGGATACATACAAATCTGAATGGAGCATCTTCTTCTTTACAGGTACAATCAGATGAGGGTTTACTTTTAATTTCAGTAGCAAATCAAGGGTTACAAAATACCATTCTTTTAGATCTGATACATGGGTTCCTATTTTGATATGGGGGTTAGCTTTAGTCTTTGATTCATGAAAGTTTAGGTTCGACCTGTGAGATCTGTGTTGAGGATGAAAATGAAAGAGAGAAAGGAATTCTGAGAGGTCTGCAAACAAAAGATAAAGATAAGACGAAATATAGCTAAATAAGTAGGGAAAAACTAATTTTCATTGAAAAGACATATTAGCCCATACATGCGCAACGTTTTTCTGTAATACTTATTTAAGTAATAAATAATAGCCTTTACAGCAACGTTTTATTTATTTAAAGCAACGTTTTCTTCTTAACAACGTTTATAAACGTTGCTAAGCCAAAAAATAAAATGTTGCTAATTTCCGGATCTGGCGTAGTGTTTCGACTTATTAGCTAAAGCAAGTTCCAGACATATATCACTACAACTCCTTTCCAGAAGACCATTTTTCGTAACCAAATCATTGTTGACATTCTTCAGCGTAGCAAGCTGAACCTTCAAATTTTTGATGTTCTCCTCTAACCTTTCAATCAAAACCCTACCAGAAGCACTGATCGACCTCTCCGAGCGAGCTTCATCTCGCTCTCGTGTCAGACGATCCACATCCAGTTGGAAAAATGATTCTCTCGGGCCAGAGTCGCATTCTTATTTTTAGCCTCCTCGAGAAGGCGCTCGGCTTGGTCCCCTCTTTTTCTCTCTTTAACAAAAAGACCTTCGGCTTCCGGTCTTTTCGTCCTATAATAATTCACATCTTCTAAATCTTTGTTCCTTTCTTCCAAAAACCTATCACTATCACTTCGGTAGCTCTCGCTACTCAAGGCAATATGAGACGCTTGTCGACCCTCCCGAAGTCGGTCAATAGCCAATATGGCCTCTTGAAGTTTTCTTTCGCTCTCTTCCATCTCGCCTTTTTTAAAAGCAAGCAGAAAATCCGTTCTTAGTACAACGCTGCAAAAACAAATACGTACATAAATGACTAAAGAATAAAAAGACTTACATATCGACACTACACCATATTTGGGGGGTAGCAACGGTGCTCATGGGTTGCGAAAAGTGTTAGTAACGGGGACCGGCCGTTGCGATTCATGGTGTGACGAATTTTAGCAACGGTAATGTTGCCGTTGCGTCTCAAGGTTAGCAACGGTACTAGCAACGGAGCAGTTCCGCCGTTGCTAGATTTTGCCCGCAACGGACTTTTTTCCGTTGCTAAATTTTTCCCGCAACGGCCTATAATCCGTTTCTAATTTTAATCAGCAACGGCCGATTTACCGTTTCGGATATTTAGACTAGCAACGGCCCGCTGCCGTTTCTAAATTTTTACCAGTCAAAAAAAAAGACCAGGTCAAAGGAGACCAAGCTTGACTTTGACCTGGTAAGCTCTGGTCAATCTTTGACCTTACAAAGATAGATATTTTCAAACCATTCAGATACTTAGCCAAAATCAATACTTCATACAAAAATTCATACACTTACAAAAATTTTCATACTCTAGTTTTCTTTTCTCGTTCTTACACTTAGCCAACAAAACTAAAAACTAGTTCTTACAATAAGGGAAAAAAAGATCGACCATGATATGAGGGTTGAAAATTTAAAGAATAAGAAGAAAAGAAAGTAATCGAAGGAAAAATTTGTATACGGATGTAGAGATTTTAACCTTTCTTTTTAGCCTTCTCACTTCATCCTCGAGTGCATCAAGTGAAAGAGCACTTTGTTACTCATAAACCAAAGAAGTAGGAAGATCAGAACATACATTTTGGCATTCTACACCTTGAGGATTCACCTGAAATCAAGAGTAAGATTTGTAAGTGTGCTGAGAAACGTGGACACGAAATTATCCATATACCCAACTTGCCAAAGAAGAATTTATGAAAACTGACCACAAATATAGACTTTGGTCGTATCGACAACCACACCAGTCCAGTGAGAACATGTAGATACAAAGAATAATTTGTGTATTGATACTCTAAAAGTTCATCATGTAAATAGGAGTATTACTACCAGTGACAGTTTAGCTAAGTACGCTTGAAATATGTCAAAGAATGTACAACAGACATGTTCAGTTTAATCTAATATAACCTAAGCATTATAAAAAAGAGAAATCCTGACCTGTAAATTAACTAGTTCATTTTGAAGATCCACGAGCTTCAAGTGAACTGTAACCTCTGATGTAGACAAGAGGCTGTCATAATCCTGTGCATAGCACAACAATAACAACATAACCATAACATGAGTAAAACAAACAGTTTACCAAGCCTGATAAAAAACCAAAAAAATGCATTACAATTCTAGCCATACGAAACAACTAACAAGAGCAAGACCATTACCGCTAACCAATCGACAAGGCATTCCGGAAGCCACGCATGAGACTGCATGTCTGCATAAAAGATTTGTAATAGCTCCCATGCCGCCTTTATGCATTTCAATTTTGTCTTTACGCATTTCAGTTTCATATTATTTATTCAGATTGATGAGGAGCCAACCTGTTTGAAAGCGGCATGGCATTATGACTTAACTTGGAAATATAGGGCATCAAATTATAACCTAAAATTTTATGGCAGACTGAACATGGAAATATAGGGAAGCAAATTATACCTTCAAAACGGTTCTTGGATCGTCTATGACTGAACTCGGGGGCGCGGTCCCGGGAACACCAAGAAGTGAAATGATCTGACTACTGTATTCCATAACTTGGTGTGACCAATCAAGATGATAAGACATTTTAGACATTGCTAAAATCGAACTTTTAGATAGTTATAGTAGTAGTAGTTTTACCTGCAAATCCAACGAAAACCTGATTGAATACAGTTGAACTCTTTATCATGCCTGAAAGCATCCAGTGTTCGGTGAAAAAAACACCACATCTTACTTCTACAGCTGAACTTTTTTTACGTACCAGTTTACGGAAGCAAAGAAGTCCGACATCATTAAGTGGTGGAAGTGATCTTCGAGCAATGAAGTAACGATCCAAGTAAAAGAAAAATCGAGAAAGCCACCTGACCATAACCTTATGATTCCCCCACCTCTTCACAAGTTCTCTCAGCAAAAACTCGTCATGCTTCTCTCTCAAAGATGGCAACACCAGAGACAAAGACCGGTTGGAAAGTTAAAACACGCGGGGATGCAAGCAACAGGACAGAAGACAGATATGAGTTTGGTAAATTGCAAGCAGAAACAGATCAGGGTGCTGTATTTTTCTCAGTCAATTCATGTGTGAGCATTACGAAGCATCTCACATGGCCGGTTAAGGTTGAATACACAACATAAAATGAAAAACTCTTAACACAAAACATACTCAACTTGTTCTTTAGATGTTATATACAGAAATGAAAACAGTCTATAACCAGCAAGTTTATATGCATCAAATACAAAATGAGAAATAAAAACAAGTAGGGCAGCAAATCTATCTCTCACCACATCCTTAATGTATTTCTCGAATGCCTCTTTGTACTTTTCATAAAGCTGCTGAGAAAAGTCATGAGGAGGCTTCTGTGTACACATATTGTAACATGTTCTGTACTCAAAGTTAAAGAAAAATCCATCCATAAGCTCTAAAAACATCATTAGAATTACATAAACTAGAAAAAATCAAGCATGGCGAACAATAATCAGTTCAAGGATACGTATACAGCCCCATGTAATCATCTGGACACAACAACTTAATCCACATATTCAGCACCATAATCCATTTGCATATTCAACTTTCAGCTATGATGTTAGCTGAAAATCAGTTACGTATGCATCCTAGATATAACCAGAGTAGATTATTACCGACCAACGACTAATCAAATATTACTTCATACCCAATACTCCTACTGCCTGCACAACTCATGAGTTTTAGATAAAAAAAATACTGCACGGATCACTCACATTATGCATCTTATAAAGCAATGGCAACTAGAGACCATTAACAAACATTACATAAAGACAGTAGATTATGCATAACATCATAGCCAAAACAATTTTCCATAGCATAACATAGTAGATAAAAAAATCATTTCTTCACAGAACAAATTCTTTTATTCAAGGATTAACATAAACCAAATCACGGATTCAGTAAAAGCATTAACAAAGGTTATCAAACCTGAAACATCACCCAAATGAAAACTTTAGTTCTCCTCACCATCGAGAAAACCTTAAATTGCTTCAGATAAGCCTTTTTCGTCTGCATACAACAAGAAAGAACACAAACTCATCAGATCTACAACCCTAATACAGCAAACAGACGAGATTTTAGAAAAAAACCAAATCAGAATCAAAATATACCTAGATTAGAGTTTCCGGAAAAAAGATTAAAATATAGGAATACTAGATCTAGGATTTCTACTGTAGAAATTAAACAAGGTATATAAATCAGATGATGATGATTTAGTTGATTCAGTTAAAATCGATCTCATTAAGATCAAATTCAATATATTCGCGAGATCGATTCAGAGATGATAGTAGCAGAAGAAGAAGAGATGGTGATTTAGTTTCTGGATGATAGGTTAGTGATGAAGATTGTAGTAGTTAGGGTTAGTTAAGTTATGGTGGTGGTGGTGAGGGTTACAGTTGAAGCTTCTCTGCTCGAAGAAGGAGAAGGAGAGGAGAAGAAGAAGAAAGAAGAAGAAGAGAAGAAATGAGTTAGAGGGATAAGGTCGATGGAAGAGTGAGGATGAAAATGAAAATACTTCGTTTAGATCGAAACTAGGGATAAGGTCTAGGCACACACGTTGTTTGCACGCTTCACATCTAGGGTGGAAAAATAATCTAGGCATAGCTGGTTTGGGCATAAATATCCTAAAAAGTGTGGGGAAGTGTTTTTTCCCGCACGCTTACTTCGAACGCGCAAAAAAATAGCAACGGAAATTCGCAACAGAAAACCTTATGTTTCAGAATTCAGCAACGACCCAAAAATTTCGCAACGGCCCAAAAGTGTTGCTATTCCGCAACGGCAGCATTACCGTTGCTACTCAGTGTTGCTATTCGCCAAATATGGTGTAGTGCGAATGCTTTTTCGCAACAGCGCTGCGAACTTTCTCTTGAGCCAGTTTCTCTTGCATCTGGTAAAACTCCCATTCATGATATTCAGCTTCGCCAGCTTGATCAAAGTTATGAGCTAAAA
>JAJJMA010200714.1:19377-31301 GCA_023529015.1 Papaver nudicaule | reverse complement strand
CTTAGGATTAAGGAAAACTACAATTGGTTAAGGAAAAAAGTCCAGTTTACATACTCATGCTCAACAACAATGTTCTCGAAGCATTCTGATGGATTGAGAATCTATGCAAAAGAGATGAAAGAATTTCTAAAATCAATTACACAATTCCCAAATATGCGTGTGAGAGAGGGTGATCCCTTGTAATCCAAAGGTCAATCATTGGTCAGCTTGACCTACCTCCAACCATTCTGGTGATTTTGCAGGCTCCCATACTGCCATTCCACCATCTGGACCCTGTAAACACGTATAATGAATTGAAAATTACACGATCAAGTTGAAATTTCTGTAACACTACAAGAGATAGTTTAGATTGTTTTTCCATGTTGTCACAATGTCCAACAAAAAAGATCAAGTATTCTTACTTGCATAGAAAAGAGGAACTCAACAGAGTCATACAAACGCTCTACTGGCATTTTTTCCCCAACCAGTTCAGCAGGCATTTGCGAGAACAAGAGGCAACACTGTAAAATTTCATATTTTACATGATATCAAGTACTATGTATAGTTTATAGTTGCTAAAAGAATATGAATTAAAACCGTGCGACATAAAGTCATTTCATCTATTACCACTAGACCTTCTGCAGTGCAATCTGAAACTTGCAAGGCATGATCCTGGTCAACGAGTGTCCATGCTCCTTTAGATATATGATTAAACATTTTCCGAAAGTCACCTGCTCGATTTTGTTTAATCTACAATGTAATAATAATAAATAGTTAAGCAGATTAAATTAACGTCGAATGAAAGAAGGGGAAAGAACTTGATCACTGCCTGGGTAAGGTGATAAAGAGATGTTTAGATGCATAACCTGTGACGCTTTTATGAACTCGTGCCCTCTCCGGAGAATAGTGGGACTAATTTCGTCTAAGAGATCACCACTTGCCAAAAGTCCCTGAAGGCTAAAAGCAGTATCCCATGTCTGGCTACCTATACTCTACAATAAAGAAAGAATCCATGTTAACCAAAATATTGCATACAATTATCAAAATCGACAAATCAATTTGTCGATGTAATGGAATTGATCATACATACATGCATTCTGAGTCCATCTTCAGCTAGCCATAAGTAATCAGGGACCCTTGCAAGATGCTTCTTGAATTCGTCCGAGTTTGGATCTTCCACCCAAGAAGCGAGCATAAACAATGACTGTACGTGGAGGTGTAACCAAAGATTATATACATTACCTTTATATGGATAATTATTTGGAAACATGTTGATTTCAATACACGTTTAACATTATATACATTACCTTCTCTACAGAACCAATGTCAAGGTAACGAGTGGTCTCATCTTCGTATTTAAGATGCTTCGTTGTTACTTGTAAAGCCTTTTCTCTCAATTTAGAAAATGGCCATAGTTTCAGAAGTGGTTCTACAACATGGTGGAGGGAGTCCCATAGAAAATCCTGGAATAAGGAATGGGAATAGTAGAGATCCTCCTGCATTGTTTACGCCGAGCAGGAAATACTAGTTTAGATGGGAATTATTGAATCCAAATCTATTGAATCAAATTAATTCCCATTATAGTAATTCATTAGGAGTTCTTGGATACTAACACACCTTTGCACATTCATGACGAGCATTATTCCAATTAATATCGGTGTAAGGTCTAAGATGAATCTCTTTTCTTAATGATAACGTGAGATCTGTAATGGGAGCAACATATCTCTTCCCATATAGATACGACATTGGCATGTATACTGATCGACAGTAAACCCACATCTTACCTGCAATTTATACATACATGAAGAAACAATTACGATTTCCCATCGATCCATAATAGATGATCTTTATCTGGTGACACTTATGCCTTCTAAGACAAGCATAAACTTTACATATTAGAACTTTCAACGCGGTTTTTAGTGTGGGGTATTTCCTTGGATTGGGCAAGGTAAGTTATTGCAGCTATGTTTGCATCAAAAAAAAAAAGTTATTGCAGCTATGTGAGTTGATTAGCTTCGTTGAGAAATTGATGGCGGTGTCAATTTGTTATTGTGTTCTTTTTCGAAAATGATTGTCCTCTTAAAGTAACTTGAAAATACATGCGTTGTTTTTGCAGAAATTAACGTATTTAGCACTGTTTTAAAACCCAGCCCGGATCGGCCGGTCGGACCAGTAAACCAGTGACCCAGTCACTTTTCTGGGTTGGGTTAACACTGATGTTAAAAACCGCTCCCTTTAGTAAAAACCAGCTGACCCGGCCGGTCCGACCTGTAAACCAGGCGACCCAGTCCGGTCTAAACTGGTTCAGCCCAGTAAACTATAAAGTCTACCGGGAAAAAAAAACAACTTAAAATTTAATATTGTAACTCAAAAGCTATTGCTCAGCTACTACTTACTTATTAGTTGTTGTGTTTGATTTTTATGTGTTGGATTGATATCTAAACTCTTAGTATGTGCGACAGTGAACTTATAGTGCATCACTAGTATTTAAGAGTTGAATACCAAAAAAAAAAATAAAAACTAGTATTTAAGAGTTGATTTCTATTGAAATTTTTTTATTCCAAAAATGTTCTTGATGCTAGTATTTTATCAGCTTTTCTGAAATATAGATGTTACAAGTTCTTAAATTCTTAAATAATTGACCCAGTAAACCCGGGTTGAACCACTGGTTGAACCACTGGTTGAACCATATGACCCTGATCCAGTAGCTTTTCCGGTTTGACGTCCGATCCGGGTTTTAAAACATTGGTATTTAGTTTATCTGTCCTCCTATATGTCTGCAAAAATTACAAAGATTTTAGATTTGCAAGTTTTTGCGGTAAAAGTATTAAGTTGATTTTTACAGGCTTTGACAAATGGTTGTGAATATTTGCAGTGAATCTCGAGCTTGTCAAGCAAACTCTCAATTTCCGTCCAGGGCCTTAACGATGATATGCTACTAACTTGGATTTTTTTTACGTATGGTAGTAGTACCAAGGTTTTATCCATTTCAATGAGTGGTTTGTGTACCAAAGTTTGTCCAGTTTGGAACTTAGTGGTAATGACGATAAAAGGAAAAATAAACGAGTGATTCTACACTCACACCATTTTACACACCATTTTACACATTGGAGTGATCCAACGGTGGAGATGCATGATTAGGTGTGGTGTGATGGCCCCACCAAGGGAGATTAGCAGGGGGGGCCTTTGGATGATATCTTTGTGTAAAACTTTGTGTAAAGCTTTGTAGGAGTAGAATTCTTGAAAATAAACATGCTACATGTACTTGCGAAAAAACAAAGAAAAAAAACCAAGCTCTCACATAGGGGTGAGCCCCACCGTTTGTGAGAGTTTGTTTGTTTTTTTTTTTTTTTTTTTTTTTTTTTTTTTTTGTCGGTTCACTAATTGTTTGTTTGGATACTTCTGACTTCTTCTTCTCTAGAAGCAGAAATCAATTCTAGAAGTAAGAAGCAACACGGTTTTGCTTCAGAAAAAGTTAACTTTATTGCTTCCAAAAATTATTTTGAAATTGTGTTGCCAAACTAACTTCTGACTTTTTTGTTTCCAAAAGTCGAAAAGTTACTTCTGAAGGTTCATCCAAACATGCTATAAGAATGAAAAAGGAGTAGACAACGAGAGTTGTGTTACTGTACAAACCAGGATGCATGGGTAGCATCGAAGGAAGAAGCCAAAACTCAGGAGGTAACGGGTTGCATCCCGACCACTCATAAACTCCAAGTACCTGCACAAATATATCCATCTCCACGTCATAATTAGGCATTAAAATTAAAAAAAAAATATAGCGGGGTCAGATTGGTTAATTGGAAGTTGTACAAGTTTTGTTCCAACAAACTTATCCGAGTAATTCAATGAGTTACTATTCGTACATACCGAAAGCCAAGTTTTCCCCCAAGATGGTGTCCAGGTAGCGCCACCGTGGTCAAGTATCCATTTTCGTGCTCTGGGACAAGCATTGTCTTGACCCCCGTCCGGTCCTATTCCTAAAATACGTAGACAAAGGTAGTTCAACACCGTACCAAACATTGTACTATGTCCCTCCACATGAAATCCGAAACCTCCGTCTTCATTCTACAGTCAATTATATAAACAAGATAGAATGAAACATATTTTTCATTTTCTTCAATATATATCCTTTTTATTTTATTTTTTAAATAAGACGCACCTGGTGACAGTACATGTACCGGAGGCTCTCCTTTATATGTTCCGGTGATAACATTGTACTGAGAGTACCCGTGATATATAGCGTGAAAATCTGCAATTAGTTGATCATTTTCGTTTAACAAATTCTTCAATTAGTATTGTATCATCATATTATATGAAATTAAACAAACCAAGACATCTAAGATCAAGTTTTGATTACTTACCAAGGGTGGCGTGAAAAACAAAGGTCCTCCGATTTCCCAAGCCCAGTGGCCATCTTCTGTCTGCATGGCAGAGTAGAACTGGACGGCTCTCCTCAGTGTGGTTGTCACCGCTTCATAAGTTACTTCTTCGTCATCAGCTATCTTAACTGGAGGTATGCTCAGATTAAATTTATCTTTGTTTTCTCTCAGTTGCTGGACAACGAAAAAAATGTCAAGTCACTACCATATTATTGAACTAACATCGCGGTGCCAATTTTGACGTGCACCATCACTAAAACCCATTATACCATTTGTGCGCATGTATTATATCTCGGTGTGAACGAGTTCGACAAGTGGTAGCGCATATTACCTGTAATCGCAGTATGACATCCCCACTGGTTTTGACTTTGAATCGATTTTCGTAGTACTCTTGGCGAGCCTTTTCGACTTCAGCTTTGTCTTCAGGATTCCCAGCATCTGGATCGAATTCCCATGTTTGTCTTCCCGCAAAGTTATTGGTGGTGAAAAGCCATTCGCTAAATGGTCCTTGATCGCTCGCAACTTTTAGTTTCCACATTTACATAGAACTAGCTGACCTACAATAATAACATGCATATATTAGACAAATTATATCATAGACGGAAATCAAACTACAAAAGCACAAAGAAGGCAAACTCTATTTGCACCGTACAGAAACAAAACTATGAGCCCAACATAGAAGATTGTATACCTTCTTTTGAGCGATGAAGTGAACTGGAGCATGCACTTCCAAAATAGGAAAACAGTCGAAATATGGGGATAAAACCCTTTTGGTACATGTATATATCTATATATGATATGATGGACTGAGTAACTACTCAACCACTTTTACGATCATCTAATCAATTGCAATACCTAATTGTGGTTATGTATTTATCTTTTCGTTGCATATAGAGTCAAGGGCTCTCAGAGACACAGTCTTGCTAGTATCAGCCTGCGTTTTAAATTTGGTGAAATACCGTTGGTTAGCTTTCAATGGAGACAACTATTGGCTTTCCGTACGAATGTATGTTTTTGTTTCCGGCATTGAATGTCCAACTGCTGATTCCATTATCCTCTCAACGGTTTATTTCAAATTATGCAAAACCGGACAATGATCTCATACCAAACTATTACTCCCTTAGGTATAACATTGATTGCATTTCTAGACCTACCATACTATTCCCCCTGACAGACAGAAACTTGAGTCCCGTGATCCTTAAACCATCTACTCTTTGGGGCGCTTTCCAGGACTTGTTAGTGGACTCCGGTGAGAACACCATGAAATGAAGATTTCAAATACTTTGTTTGGAGAGGTCATGGACAAGATTTCCATTATGTTGTGAAAGAGATGAGAATCATATCTGAAAGTTGAAATTTCTTTTTTTGATACAAGTCTGAAAGTTGAAACTTGGTAGTACTTCATTTTCACAAGTCACGGACAGACCGACCTATTTTCATGGTCTTTAAGATTCAAACTTGCCAGAATCTCGTGAAAGAGCACAAATTTGAAGATGCACTCAAAGAGGAGCGTTAAGAGACTCAAGCCCACAATTCCATGCTTGAAATCACATAATTCCATATGGAGGGCCCAGAGACTGAAGACCCTCTAGGCCTCAATATTAAACACTTCACGGATATTTCCTTCTCCCATTTTTAGGTATTTCCCACCCCCATCATTATTTTCATAGAAATTCCACTTTTGAGTTTTAGTTTAGAGAACGGATCCCTTGCGGACTATTTTTCCACACGATCTATCAATGAATCTGAACCGTCCAGATCCTTCGCATCACCGTCTCAGATTTCATAGATCAAATCATTTTTCGGATGGGTATCCGGGCCTGAACACAATTTCAGCCTGTTAGATTTTTTTTTATTTATTCTCCCGCTGCTATCTCTTCGTCTTCCCTCTCAAATAGAATATCAGCCAAACTTCTTCATCTTGCAGCCGTGCTTAGAAACATGAATACGAACAAGGAATAAGAACTGGTGGATTCTCTACTTTATTTCTAAATTTCGATCATCAATGGTAAAAATGAAATTGAAAATGGGTTTCTTAAGAATGGGTTTTCCTCATTTTCTTTTATGGGTTTATTTTTAAACTAAAATTTAGTCTTGTTCTTGGGTTTTTTTCTTCCGAGCTTTATGATTTATCATCTTATGAATACTATCGTATGTTTGTCGAATTATTTCTTGAATTTATTTTTACAGTTGTCCTTATTAGTCTTCTACTTTAAATCAGGATGGATACTACTGGAGAAAATAATGAAATTGGTTGTCTTAGTAAGCCAAATTGAAAATCTCAAACCATCACTGGGTTTGAAATTTTCTTCCATTGAAGTTGCTGGTGTATTCTACAAAGAATATGGGAGAAGTAGTGGAAATTCTACACATAAGAGATCATTATATGCCAGTAACTATAGGGGAAGAATACATAGAGTGATATTCGTTTGCGGATGCGAAGGAGTTTATGGTACATATAAAGATTCACATTCTGATGATTCAGGTGGTTCTGACAATGAGCGGAGAAAAAAAAAGAACACTTCAACCATGATAACTGGTTGTAAGGCTATGATGCGTATAGCTTTTGAAGCAAAATGCAAGGTATGGTTTATCAATGCATATATAGAAAAACACAATCATGTCATGGTATCTCCTAAAAAGAGAGTTCTTATGAGGACAAGTACATGCCGAGTGAAGCTAAAAGCTTGGCCGAGGCATTTAACAAAAACAAACTCCCAGTTGGTAAGGTTCTATTATCGTATGACAAAGTGAAAAACTACGTTCAACTCCTGAGATTGTGATGCAGGCATATGGATTAAACAGGACATGAACACAAAAACTCAACGAGTTTCTCAAACTTTTCTTTTCATTAATCAAACAACTTCCCTCTAATACATCCGATGAATCCTTAAATACTAGTTAAAACTTGGAAATAAAGCTAACAAAAGATAAACCTAAACAAGAGATAACCTTTATCTAAATCCTAAGAAGTCGAGACTCTTAACAAACGTGAAACAAAACTATTACCCTAATTGACTTGTAGCAAACTAAAAGAATATTGCATATCATTTCTAGAATAAAACTCCCTAAATACTCTCAATTGCGTATCTCTTTGAACACTTGAGTTGTTGTTGGATATCGGGTCTCCGACAAGTTCAGCATGTCTTGATAATACTGACTAAGACCACCAATATACCTCGTAACCAGCTCTTCATCACTCTCTTTCCTGGCAGATCTTGCCGCCAGTTGATAAAATTCCTTGGTGTAGTCATCAATAGACCTTCTAACTTGACTCAAACGCTGAGTCCGTTGTGCCAATTCCCTTGTATAATTAAAGGGAAGAAAAGCTGCTCGCATATGCTTTTTAAGCTTCTCCCAAGAATAAATTTTCGTTTTTCCTTGTCGTTGTCGATGAGCCTTCAATTGTTGCCACCAAGAAGCCGCAGTCCCACGAAATCTCGTTGCAAGCAATGGTACCCTTTGATCACCTAGAACCCTCTTAAACTCCAATACTTCTTCTACGGCACAAAGCCAGTCTATTAGTTCATCTGGTTGCGAGCTTCCATTGAAGTCAGGAATGTCAACTTTCAACCCGGATTCCCAATTCCTTGAACCACGGTGTCGATATGCAGTGAGTTGACTATCCGCTACGCTACCAGCGAAGACATTATACATGTCTTCCTCATCACCATCCTCTCCTTCTTCCTGAAAGTTTGGACCATGACGGTGCTCTTGCTGAACCTGCAAATCAGCCAATTGACGGGTGAGCAACTCAACCTGTCGTTCAAGATCCGGAATCCTCACAGCTTCCATCATCTCCTCCTCTTGGGGGTTAGCACGAGTAGCCATTCGTCTTCCTCTTCCTCTAGGCGGCATGGACACGATTTGTTTCTAGCTCCAAAATCCTTTTGGACCTCATCACCTCCTCCACAAGAGGAGCAGCACGAACATCACCTCTACGTTCTTCTCTTCCCCGAGTCATGAACGACGATTTGTTTCTAGCGCCAAAACTGATGCAGGCATATGGATTAAACAGGACATGAACACAAAAACTCAACGAGTTTCTCAAACTTTTCTTTTCATTAATCAAACAAATGCCCTCTAATACATCCGATGAATCCTTAAATACTAGTTAAAACTTGGAAATAAAGCTAACAAAAGATAAACCTAAACAAGAGATAACCTTTATCTAAATCCTAAGAAGTCGAGACTCTTAACAAACGTGAAACAAAACTATTACCCTAATTGACTTGTAGCAAACTAAAAGAATATTGCTATCATTTCTAGAATAAAACTCCCTAAATACTCTCAATTGCGTATCTCTTTGAACACTTGAGTTGTTGTTGGATATCGGGTCTCCGAGAAGTCCAGAGCCCATACTCATACTTCATCAGATTGTTACAATCATTTGAGGATAGTTAGAAAAATCTTTATTAGATGTTGGAGATGCGAAAACTGTGCAGGATTACATTAGGAGAAGAACAGTTGAGAACCCGAGTTTCTATTATGCAATACAAGATGATGTAAGGAGGGCAACAATTTTTTTGGGGTTGATGCATGTTTGCGGATGGCATATAACCGTATTGGAGATGCTGTAACATTCGATACAACATACAAGACCAACAAATATAGTAAATGTATTATCAAGACGCTTACTTTCAAACATAGACACTTACATTCAAATAGTAGTCGCATGGTGCAAATGTAATATCAAGACAAAAGGTTGTCGCAGATTTAGTAGGTATCTACTGAAAAAACGAGGGTACCGATTACACCACCAACACTTTATTTAGGAAACCTATAAGATTAAACTTGAACGGTTTTTATAATCAAGAACTTAAGAACAAGATCTCTTTCGTAACTGACTGAATCACACATCGGGAATCAATACAAGATAGTGAAAGACTACGTCAACATACAAGTACAATATTTTAATTATAAATGACAAATCAAATATTAGGCGGAAATAAAGTAAAGTACACACAAAATTTTTAACGAGAGAACCCAAACTCATAGAAAAACCTCGGGACCTAGTCCAGTTTTGAATACTCTTAAGAATTAAACTGCTAACACACCTACTCTCAGACTTCAGACTAGTTGGTTAAAACAATATGATCCTAATACGACTATTAGTCAGAAAGCTTCCCCACAGTATTCCTGCGCCTCCAACCACTGCAAGGTGATCACGCACATGTATTCCCTTAGAGAAACAAACATCCTTTATTGTCTTCCCTAAGAGTTGCTCCACAGTCATTCATGAAGACTATTGCTACCCGACCTCCAATCAGACGACTAAAACCTTTACGGACAACAACCAAATATCGGCAAGTCAAACCATTAAATGATATCCTTGGTTATTTAAAAAATATTTCACCGAAGTCCTTTTACACTAAGAGCGAGGCTATTTAAGTTTACTTGGTAATAAACCTCTCGAGATATCAAACAAGATTTTTAAACCAAAACTCTCGAAAGAGTAAACTTTTTATCCCAGTTGAAATCAAGCAATTTTGGATGCGTACATATGATGACCTTGATGAACAAAGTACCTGCAAAACAAATCAATCCAAAATAACGATCTTGATTCCACTCGATATCTATTTGTTTGGCACACAAACTGAAAGCGACTTGCTTACAAATCCAGGTCAATAGATAAAGAGATGTTCCAATCACTACGATCTTGAATGGCCTTGTATCATAAGAGAAGAACCTTAGAATAAACAAGATCGTAAGATATTCCATTAAATGTTTAGCCTAAAGCATTCAAAGAAAATAATACTTAATAAGATATATTTGGATATTTCATTAATTCATACTATGGAGCTTACCAAATATACTCCCTGGATAGAGTATAGAAATTCGAAATCCGTGTCCCTGGATTCGAAAATCATCTTATGGTACTTCCAAATGTCATCATCATCTTTGATAACGTCGACATCACTTCCTAAGCATTGCTGGACGGGCCAGATCGATCTTAGGTGGAAGTGGGATCAGGTCCAATATACCAACGTTAGAACAACGTATCATCGCAGACATGGACAAGCCTTGTGTGTTAAGCTTAAGTGAATACGTAGGTTCAAGGATATTCCGAATCATACAATATAGATATTCCAAGGAAAGTACCGTGTATGATTCTCCGAGTAATACCAATGTTGTTCCTCATGAATTCACGATTCCAATGTAGATGATCACTTTAATGGTATCCGAGAATTCACATCAAACACCATTAGAATACTCAATTGGGTGTTTGATCATGTGGTGTTTAAATACGACGATTTAATCACATGCAGTATTGATTAAAAGTCATGTGTCAACTAACTAGAGCGACGAACCATATTTCTAATGATGACTCAAACAAACTTAGTTGTACATTGAAGATGAACAAATTCGAAGTTCAAACTGAGAATGTCAAACTCATTAATTCGTTGAAGCACGAATCAAAATGATACAGTTTGAATTTCGAAATACGTTTTTTGAGATAACCATATATAGGTTTCGAACTCTAATCTTATTCAGGAGAAACCAAAGTTAGTTTTCGGATTCTAGAGTGCATATATAAAACCGAATTAAGGTTTCCAAATGTAGATTCCATATAACGAAATCATTACTTGATTTCGAACTTTAGATTTCATGTTCAACAAAACCGCATTGAGGTTTCGAAACAAAGAAACATATTAAATTCACAACAAATGTTTCGTGTCGAACTTGAGAGTCCAGTGCATGTGGTGAAGCTACGTTTCAGCATCACACCTTTTCGTCTTTGACGCAAAGGTAATCTTCCTGATTCACATACACCTTTAGGAAGCCCAAGTCTTTATTATAGACCTTTAGACCTCACATGGTCAAGACGCATTGGTCTCGATTCACAAGTCACTGTTAGCCAGCAAACATAGTTTCAAACTCAAGTTTTCTTATGGTCAAAACTTAGATTTAAGTTGGGCTATTTAATCTTTGGTACCTAACAAATGACCAACACATAGAGTTGGTACCCAACAATTCAAATATTAAGATTTGGTACCCAGACCCGACCGAGACTGTTATCTACTCCGTTTGACCAAATTATTTTTCTGTTTTCTAATTTTTCATTAAAAGAAAAACTGATTTGACAAGTTTACCCCTGATAAAAGCCATCTTCTTATTCCTCGATCAAAAAGACCGACCTTCCTAAATACTTCAGTTAGATCTCCAATATTTGAAATACTCTTTTACAAGTGACAAATCCTTCAAAAATTTTCTCTTTTACCAGTGGCAATACTCTTTCCTTAGGTTCTTGTTTTCCGGCTAAGTTAAAACCAAGCTAATTTTGAATCGATTACCATAACCATAAGAAAGAAAGTGAAGGGAATTAATCTTATAGCAGCAACGGCGACATCGATTAAATCAGTTCAATGTTCGGGCATAAGAAAGCATCAGTAGTTCAATGGATGTCCAATTGAACGTGTTGAACCAGAAATCCTTCGTTGCAGGTGTGGTTAGGTTCGCTGTGGTGGTCATACTTCACAGATCTACATTATTCCCCACAAAAGAAAGAGATCAATGTTGAGACTATTAGTCCCACATTGTTTGGGCAATCTAAGATCCTGC
>JAJJMA010200714.1:0-19367 GCA_023529015.1 Papaver nudicaule | reverse complement strand
TGTTGAGACTATTAGTCCCACATTGTTTGGGCAATCTAAGATCCTGCAGTTAATCATCCTATGGGCCACTCCACTCATTGCCAATTGGTTTTGAGTTGGATGCCCACAATTCAATAATCAATTGCTCTAAGTGATGTGCTTATTTACAAATTGGGTTTTTTTTTGTGATTTTGTTTGGATGATTTTATGACCTCTCAACACACACAAAAACTAAAGACAGAGGATTGGGTTACTGCCATTACCGGCGGCACCTTAACTAAAGTTTTTGGGCTCATTTAAGATCTTTATTTAAGACCAGCAGGGGAAATTTTTTGTCACCATAATCTTCTTCCTCCCCAATCGGTCTAAACTCTCTGTCAAGGAAGTTACGGATTTCTATTTCAATTAGCTGATTCACACCAGAAGTCATATCAACAAATTTGATTATTAAAAAGATACCGACTTATAGACTGATTTGTAATGGTGGTTTGATTATTTTTGATCGGAATGTAATGGTGGTTTGATTGATTTCAAGAGAACATCAAATCTGGATAAGGGGTTTACTGATTCATGGTTTAATTATGCCTGGTAGGTGTTATTGTTCATGGTTTGATGAATGGTAGTGGTGGTATTGAGTCAGGGAAGGAGGTGACGGCTTTAATGGTTTAATTGAATGGTAGTATTGGTGTTGACTCAGGAAGACTGTGATGACATGAATTGTAGGTGCTACTTTTTGTAAGTATAGAATTAATCAAGACTTATTGCTTAAAGAATGGAAAAGAGAAGAGAATGGAGATCGAGCAAAGCAAGCAAGCAAAAAAGAAGAGGAAGAAGATAAAGATGGAGGGTAAATTTGTAAAGTCCTTTTTCTTTTAAATGATAATTTGAGAAAAATAAAATTAACCGGGTCAAAGTTTGACTTTAACAGTCAACGGCAAGTTCAGGTACCAAACCTTAATTTTTCAAATGTTGGGTACCAACGCTATGTGTTGGACATTTGCTGGGTACCAAAGATTAAATAGCCCATTTAAGTTTCGTTCACAATAGCTCATGGACCCAAACCAGATTATGGTTTTGAAAATTAAAGTCAGTTTTACCAAAACCCACATTGTGGTTTCGAACTCTAAAGTCCATAAGAAGGAAAACAAGGAATATGGCTTTGAAATCTAAAAGTAAATATGGCATTCTAAATTGTCATATGTCTAAAATCAAATGTATGATTTCGAACTCTAGAAATCAGAGCCAAACAAAGATACAGTATTCGAACTCAGAAAAGCAGTATGTGGAGTCTACACAACATAAGTGTGAGTCACGATCTCGATTACTTTAGTACATATAAATATGTACTGACAATTCAACAGAGTTAGACAAGGTAAGTCGAGACACAGTACTATGATCGATTTAATATCGTAATACTACAGAGACAACATCATATAGATTGTTATTATCCAACTCGCAGGTTTCAGGAAAAACCTTATATCACTTAGAGATGAGAAGAAAAGTAAGCTCTAAGTAATATAGAATGTCATAACTACAACATTGAATACTACATGCGATATCGTGGAGTTATCTCTTAAGACACATTGATCACAAGTGATCAAGTCATAACGTAAAACTCAAGCATTAAGTTATGTTTTGTCTTTTGTAGAACAAGTGTAAAAGATAATTGAATCGCGTATTTAGATTCACTAACCTCTTGAATGTGAAACTGAATATCCTCGTTTTTTCCTCGACCTTCTTCGATTCTTCCTGTAGTGACTCTAAATCCCTCCAATATTTTTCACAACCTAAAGCTAACTTAATGAAGTCTTTACCTAAAGTGTGTTTCAAGCGGTCGAGTTTTGATCACTAAATTTGACAATTAAGCTTGACATACCAACACTTAGTGAGGTTGACCAAGCCATACTCTGAACACGTCTTACAAGGCAACAGGTTTACAGGGCAACAGTTCTTCTAATATTTGGGGTGTTATGAGGCGAAAGGAGAAGGAGAAAAACATATCTCAAAGAAATAGGCGTACAATATTAAACAACAATGTACCAAATTATATAGGGATAATTATCTAATTGGTTCGTGATCGAAAGTTGGTGGTGTACCTTCGTATCCCCTCCTTTTCACTCACTTACTATAATTATCTTGTGGTATCTAATTCTCACTTTCTTGGGTGTATGTTGTCTAGTATTTGACAACTACATTTTGATGTCGACACAAGGGGAACGAACCCCACCTTCCCACATAGAGATCACATAGTAAGATTAGAGAAGTAAGGAGCTCAATCTATCCTCAAAACCAACTTCATAAACCGTGCACACATGAGATTTACCCATGCTCATATGAAACCAAACTAAAAAAAAAAGAAGCTAGATCTTATCTTTAACTACCAAAAGAATACCATTTAGTCATCTCTAGATACATGTTCACAATAAATCTAGTGATTTCCAACCTGAAACCAAGCTAAACCATGCACGTATAATGAGATCCATCCCAAAGACCTATTTTGGTGTGGTTTCAGCAGTAGGGTGAAAAATAGGAGAATCATGTGCGGTGAATATGGAAAACCTTTATTTATTTTTTTTTTTGTTTTTTTTTTTTGAAAGAGTACCAATTTGGATTCCATTTTCATGCACATTAACGAGGATTAAGATTTTATTTCAATCTTATTCCTGCAGGTTGGACAGAAGAAATGGAACAAGAGTTCCACATGTGGAACCAATGTCTGGTATATGTGGAAGGCTCGATGTAGCAAATTGTCAGGAATGCAAATCTCGATCCACAGAGCATACATGTTGTGGTCACTAGGGAATAAAACTTAGTGTTGTTTCCAAGTATTAAGACAACTATGGATATTAGTGTTGTTTCCGAATACTTCCTCGATAATAAGGTTATATTCTTACGCACTACCCTAGCTAGTGATGGGGCAGTCTATGAAAATATGGGATTGGTCCTCAATAGAGTTATTGCATAACTTTCATAGAGGATCAATGTAATTCAGGTCCTTGGCTATCGTTGCATTAGTGGGGATAATGGTGTGAGAAGCTTTCTAGAGGACGAATTTGATACTGAGAGTAGTATCAATCTTCCAAATTTTACACCAATTAGCATACTGATGATCCTCATCATACACGATTTTCATTTTATTTTTTTGTAGAGAGAGTTTAAAGAAAAACCTTTTTTTTCCCTGTGAGACTCAAAAAAATAGAGTCATCTTTGTTCTCATCAGGCTTAATTTGCTGAATGGCAATGATGGTAATATGGTTGAAGCAGAGAGCTAGAGTGGTGAGGTCCCACTCTCCTTAAATATTCAGTAATTGTGCAACCATATTGATATTTGTTGCATAATTAGGATTTTTGGCTATAGGGTGATCAAACCCCTTTAGCCAATTCTCCTCCCCAATGTTGATTTTGTATTATTTCAAATTTTCCAGATGCAATAGCATTGAAGTTTTGTGATTCCTTCTAAGGATACCTTTTCGGATCTAGGAGTCTCCTTATTTGGATTGGTATAAATTTCCTGAGTGAATTTGGCCTCATTCATGAGTATTTGGCCCCATGAAAAAATAAATCCGGCGGATGTTGTATAGTAAAATCGGAAAACCTCTTATAAAACAAGACTGTTTCACCCTTTCTCAATTAGTTGCTAATTAGTTGATTAGAGTTTAAACAAGATTAATTAGTCTTAATTCTCACATTAAAACAAAATTAAAAATGATCAAACATTATCAAACATGAGAATCACCCAAGTTTTTTAACCAAAATCTTAAATCTGAACAACGCACATACGGCTGTACATGGTACAGTTTGGAACGATTTTACCCTCTACCAGTACCAGAACCGTAAGGAACGGTTTCTAAGTTTTCCAAACTGTTCCACACCATTTACCAATGGTTTTTTTTGCCATTGAACTGTCACGGTTTGGCTTAAAACCAACGGTTTACCAAAACCGTTACTTTTGTCAGTTTCTTGAATCTGACAGCAAAATTCACATTTTCTCAACAAAAAAAATTATTCATACAAATTACAATTACAAGATCAAAAACAGACGTTCATTCATACTTCCAAAAGAGAGAATACTTCAAAAAATGAGTGTTACATTTCCTTTAGTTTGTGGGCAGATCTATATGAAAATGATAAAGCACTCGATCACCACACTACTTAACAACCAAGCATTTCTTCTCACAAAATAAGAACCATTTAGCCTTCTCCAATCTAAGTATCCAGCAGTAGTAAGGTTATTGGTCAGTAAGTAACCTGGCACTCCTGCAATAGGAAAGTTTTGGAAAAAGGAAGTAAATCAGAATACGGAAACTCAGAAACTTTCAGTGCAAATGACTGCTACGCACTAAACAGCAGTAGAACTTATTAGGCTTTGTTCTGGTCCATAACTCAACATTTATTTTCTAGGGATTCTACTTACTACACAAACATCATGACTACAAAAATCCAACAGCACTCCTTAAACACATTCTTACACATTTGACTCAAGAACATTTCAAGATTCATCAACAAAAATCATACATATTCCAGTTTAAACCTAAACCCAATTCATATTACCATCTAAATCAACCTTATCAACCCAAAAATTGAGAAACCCCCAAAAATAATTCAATTTTTATAAACCCTAATTTCAAAAACATCTAAATAATCAACAAATCAAGCAATACAAATAAAGATGAAGGTATACCTATTTCGTAAATGATTCAAAGAAGATGAAGAAAGAAGAAGAAGAACGACGATCAACGAACGAAGGTTTACAGATATGAAGGTGTAGAGAGGGGGGAGGCGACTGGCAAGTGAAGAAGGAAGGTGTGAATTGTGTGATTCGTGTGAAAAAGAAAGAAGATAAGTTAGTGAAAGAAGATAAGATAAGTTGTGAAAGAAGATAAGTTATGGACGGTATAGATTTTATGAGGAGTGGGTGACCTATGGAGGGTATAGATTTTATGAGAAATTATATCAAGGGAATCTTAACGGTTTTTACCAACGGTTACGGTTTTATAGTTGGGCTCACCATTACCATGCCATTAAGAACGGTTTTCACAAAATTAAAACCGTGCCATGCCATTTGATAGATGGTACGGTTCAGTTTTTGACTAAACGGTTTGGCGCGGTGCGGTTTAACGGTTTATACCGTGCCGTGTACAGCCACAATCGGTCTATATTTATAGCAACATAACCCGAATATTCTTGGGTTCTCGAACAATCGGTAAATATTATTACCCAAATAAGCCGATTGTTGTTAACCAAATAAATCAATCGGTTCATTTATACAAACTATTAGACCGAATATAATAACCAAAGTCGTCTTATATTAATGGATATAAAGGACGATTATGGTACAAATAGACAAGGAAAACCATATACTTGATCAACCACTAATCGGTTTATCTCAGTACAAACATCTAACGATTTAAAAAATCAATTTTTTCTATCGTTAGTTAAAACAAAATTTATAGAACGATTATGTGCACCAAAGTTAGACAGGAGATTCAGATACTTGAGCATTCTTAATCGGTGTATGTCAACACCATCATCTAACGTTTTCTAAAAATGGGTTTTTCATGTTGTCATAAAATCGGTTTTGGAAAACGACATTATAGAACGATTGTATAATCTGACAATTTTTGGAGTAAAATTGTCAGACAATCGTTCGATTTATACACAAATGTAAACCGATTCTGCCACAAAAACTGACAGAAATCTAAGTACAATAACCACATTCATTCACAAAAGTTAAAATCCTACACAACCATACCAAGGAAGTTTAAAGTCGACACAACCAAAGTTAAAATAGCATAACGAAAGAGTTTTAAGTCAACATAACCAAAGTTAAACAAGTGTTTTCAAACTATTATGAGTTTAACCACGACCACGCCCTCTTCCACCACCGCGACCTCCACGAGCACTGGTACTAGCACCTCGAGCCTTTTTAGCTGGTGGTGCGTCTTGTGTAGCCTCACCACCACCACGACCTCTTCCACCACCACGACCTCGTTTAGGTCGTGGTTCTTGTGCATCCTCATGAGCAGCGCTTGTTGTGGCTTCATCCCCCCTTGTCTTGCGCTTTGCCCTCTCCGGTGGCGGTTCTTGAGATTTTCCAAACAGATCTCCTCGTCTTTTATTCTCCAGGTTCAACAATTGGTCGAGAGCTTTCTTCAAGATCCTCTCAGCCCTCTTATCTATCAGACCTTTCACAAGCTCTGTCTGGAACTCCTTGATCATTTTGCCGACTCGAGGTCTCTGTTTTCAATCATACAACATACACTAAGTACATATATATAATGATTAAAGTTAATAGGACACAAGCGAATACTTATATATACATCGACGACTTCTTTTGGATCAGCAATGAACTTTCTATTATCAGGGCGTATGACATGAGGATGGGAAGTCCTCTTCAACCACTCCATATATCCAGGGTAGACCCAATCGTTCGGAAACATAGGAGCATCAAGGTGAACCAAATGCTGAGCTCTGTTGTCCCAATCAGTGGATGTACAAGGAGGTTTGTGCACAATTTCAATTGAACCATAATAGGAAATGCATTTCTTCGCATCAAAGACACCCAATCCGAGCGCCTCTTCGGTTGGTTATTTTTGTACACCACCACATTGACGAGCCACTCTTGTCGGATTGTAGAAAACATATCCGGTGGGGTAAAACAGAGGTCCAAAGTACCTTTGTTTGCGGCTACGAACACTGTGTCCTTCTTCCCTCCTTTTAATGTAAGGATCGAAGACAACTTTCTCGACGGGAAAGTTGTCCAATCGAGTCCTAATCTCAATCAAAGTTTGTTTTTGTCCCGAGGGCTTCCCATTGTACATGTATTTGCTCCCTAGATAGTCTTCCTCTTTCCAATCAGGGTTCGGCTGCGCCCTTTCGACAAACTCTGGGAAGTGCAAATATATGAACGCCTACAAGTGAAGCATGGGAGTATAAGATACTAAGTATACTATACTCTTTGGATAACGACAAATTAAGGTACATGGATTACCTGAAGTAAAGGCATACTGCCCCCCAATTTGATCCTTCTTCGCCCTAGAAGCTTTTCTCATCTCATTCAACAAGAATGCAAGACAAGCAGTGCCCCACGAGATCTCATTCAACCTATCCAAGTCAGCCAAAAACTGCACATAGGTGGCATTCACCCGAGAGCCAGATGTGTCGGGGAATATGACACTTCCCAAGATGTAGAGAATGTACGCAGTGGCTGTCGCAGTGACCCGCTTGGGATCTAACTTGCCCTCCTCATCAAGCCGCAGAGTCCCCATGAATTGGTCCCTCAGAGATTTCAATTGGAATGTCTTTGACCTTTGTTTTCCAGACCACATCTCTTTATCGGTCTTCGCCTTGTCCCAACCCAATTTGGCTTCGGTAAAAGGATAGATAAGCTTCCAGTCAAGGTCCTTGTCGGATGCGGAGTCGGTGGGGGCGTCTTCCATGCCCTTGAGGAAGTCCATGTCCTTGGTAAAGCCGATGCTCCTAACTGATTTGCCTTCAATGCTTAGACCTGTAATCTCATGAGCATCATCCGGAGTGATGGTCTTCTCGCCAAAATGGAAGTGCATAGAATCTATCTCCGCATAATATCTCTCAAGGAAGGCAGAAACAAGTGGTTTGTCATATCCAATGGTGGAAGTACTGGCAATGGCAGGATACAACCCCGAGTTCTTGACGATCTCTACCACTTGAGGGGCTTCACCGCTAGCTAACCACGCCTCCAAAGCTTTAGGATCCTCAGGGCGTTCACCTACCCCTTCCAAGGGCCACATTTCCATTTTTCCCGCCTCCGATTGGTGTTTGAGAAGACCTATTGCATCCTCGTGGTCCTACAAAACATTGATATGTTTTTTAACATGAAATGGAGTTATGTTTGATGAATAAATTAAGAAAAATAGAACTAAATGAGATACTTACGATGGTTCTGTAGACGATATTGGCCCAAGTACCCACATAGCCCCATAAGACGTCCATATTGTCCAAAGGCGCACCGAGCTCCTCGTCGGGAAACATCTGATCTTCGGTTGGCATGTAACTCCTCATTTGTTTCTTAGCCTTTGTTTCTTCAGCCCCCTGTTGTCCACCTTCTTGTTGAGCTCCCTGTTGACTCTTTTGTTGTATTGGTTGTTGGGGCTGTACAATTTGAAGTGGTTGTACTGGTTGTTCAGGTGCTTCATTCTCGAGCTCTTCCCCCGCCTCCAAGACAGACAATTCTTGACCCGCTGGTTGTTGAACATCAGCTGCATCAGTTGGATCTTCTTCTTGTGTTTCTTCAATTGCTGGTACTGTTGTTTCAGAGTTGGGTTGATCGACATTAAGTTATCTAGCAGCAGCTTTACGACTGGCCGCACTCAAAGGTGCACTACCCTCTCGACGGGGAGCCAATCTAACTTGTGTGGCGGCAGGATCTGCAACAGGATCCGCTCTCTTCTTCTTCACATCCTCCTTAACCTTAGCCGGTGGTGTGTTGGATTTCATGTTGTCCCTACAATACAAAACAATAAACAAATGAACAGTTACACAGACAACAATCAGTTCAAATAACATCAAAGATAAACAGATTATAAACACAAGGAAATAAAACGTTGGACATTTGTGAAAATATAAACCGATTATATATTCGTATTTATATCAATCGGCTATATTAAGTGTTTATAAACAACGATTATGGAGTCACAGGAAAATCAAGATTTGTCTACTACATTAATCGGCTCACAAAACCAACAACATAAAACGATTGAGAAAGGAACATTTTTATAAACAACAATAAACGTTGAACATGTTTATGAACATTTAACGATTAAATTCTGCCTCAAACCAGTCGGTTTATTCACAGAGAAATAATCAACGATTAAGGCTAACAAAACTTTGGAAATTTTTAGCCTGAAAAATTTTGTCAATCGGCGTACATAAGACAATATATATAACGAATAACAATGTATATCGGCTTACGTAAAACAAAAGATGAAACGATATGGCATAATTCTTTCGTTGATTATTCATGCGAAATTTTAACGATTGTGCCATGGAATTCGAAAAGGCTAATTTCTAAATTTTAGAGGGAAAACTAATCGGTTTATGTTTAATTGAATATAGAACGACTGAAAAATAATCGGTTTACTGTAAGGAAAACGTACAATGATTGTTCTTCGTTGCAGTTTTAGAAGATGAACAGGTTGAACAATCGTTGAATAATTACACTAACATACAACGATTCTGGGTGACAGTTGCGAACTGTCGGGTTGAAAATCATCAAATTGGAGAAAAAGCAACCAAATTTCAAATGCAATACCTTATTCTCGTCACCACGGGTGGGTTCTTCTTCTTCTGCTTCTCTTTAAGAGCCTGTAATTCTTCTTGACTCTCTTTCCTTGTTTTCGGGTTCGATGAAGAGATTTCGTAAACTTTGTCTACGTCGATTCCTGAAGCTTTGAATGTTCTAGGGTCCGGTCCTTTGTTCTTCTCTCGTTCCATCGTGTTTTATAGAATTAATCGCAATTTTTTTTTTTTGGAAATCGTCGATTAATCGACGATGTTTTGGTTTTGAAAATGAAATGAAAATGAAGTAGAAGAAGAAGAGTAAGAAGAAGAGAATCGTTGAATGTTTGGAAATAAAATTTTGGTTTAAGTTTTTGGGTTTAATTAGAGAAGTTACTGTGGGAGCATTTGGGTATTTTCGCCAATTTTTAGTTATCCCATAACCACCTTTAAAGGATAGGTTTAAAATTTCATGGGCCCAAATACTCACGCATAAGGCCAAATTTAATTAGGATAAATTTTCAGACTGTTTTCTCCTTTAAAGTATTGGGCTAATTACAAAATGATCCTACTTTTTAAACCCGATTTACAAAAAGATCATACTTTTTCAAACTTTTTACAAAACAGTCAAAATTTGGTTAAGTGGGGCGTTAAGTGTGAGCTGTCAGTTAACTCGGCGTGTCAAAAGTCGTTACTGCCCTCGAATACATGCCATATTACACAAAAATCCTCTGGTTAACTGACACATCTTACCTTTTTGTATCTCGATGATGATCTAACGGCTGATGGAAAACCTAGGGCATAAAACTAAACCCGACCTCCTTCTTCTTCACTTTCACAACTTCTTTTATTTTTTTCTCTCTGCCAAAAAAATGGCGATTCAGTTTAGGGTTCTAGGTTTACAGTGAGGATCATCATCTAGCTAAGGTTACACAGTGAAATCATCTTAGGGTTTGCTCATTTAGCTACAACAAAGAAGAAGAATCTCTTTATTAACTGAATCACCATTTTTTTTTGACGGGAATGAAAAGAATCGCCATTAACCGAGATACAAGCTTGTGATACTCTTAAGAACCATGTATACAGACATCAAGAGGTGCGTATTTCATCTTTCTAAACTTAATTTCAATTTTTGGAATAATTTTTGGAACCCTAGTTTTAAAAATTTGTGGGTTTTTACTGAAACCCTAATCTAATCATTAATTAACTGTGTGATTAGTATATGAAGCTGTTAATTCGAAAATTGTTGTTTGTAGATTGAATTTAGTGTATATTCGTGTATGAATTAGGGTTATAATGGTTGTTTCCGAATAGTTCATGATGTGGTTCATGCTTAATTGCCATAATTCCTGCTGTAATGATGTATGATTTTTTTTTTTTATTTTAGATGATGGCTACACGGTGAAGGGGGCTCAGATTCAGGCAGATCGACGGGTCCAGATTCAGGTAAAGGGGTTCGGGTTCGGGTTTTCAGGGTTCAGTTCAGGGTTCGGGTTCGGGTTTTCAGGGTTCAGTTCAGGGTTCATGCAGGGTTTCAGGGTTCAGTTCAGGGTTCATGCAGGGTTTCAGGGTTCAGTTCAGGGTTCATGCAGGGTTCAGTTCAGGGTTCAGGGTTTCATGGTTCAGATGAGGGTTTCAGTTTGAGGGTTGAGTTAACTGTGGGTTGAGTTAACTGTAAGGGTAGGTTTGGAAGAAATAGTTACCGTTTTTCTCAAAAATGTTATGTCGGATGACTTATGATCGTTTTGTAAAAGGTTTCAAAAAGTATGATTGTTTTGTAAAACAGTTTCAAAAAGTATGACTGTTTTGTAATTGGCCCTAAAGTATTTCTTCACTCGAAGACAGTAATGCATCAACAACATATTTTATGACCAGACTCTAATAATTAGATTATAAACTTACGACCGTTTAACAAAATTTCTCAAAAATAAAATTATAATGATAAATAATAAAATTATGACAATATCGGAAGTACAAATAACACACAGGCTAATAGTTCACTTGTTTAAAACAAATTACTGCAACACTCTTAGCCTATATAACAGAAAAGGTGAAAGCATAGAAACATAAGTAAAAATGAAACGAAATAATCAACTTCGCTGGGGGTACGTACTACGTAGCTCCCATTAGTTATTACACACACAAAAAAAATAGATAAATATTAATGGGGAGAGACGGCATCTCTCATATTGCTGTTTGTTCAAGGCCAAAAGAAAACCCAAGAGGATCCATAGAGTTTGTATTACTTTTCATATTCCGAAGATATCTCATTATGAACTTTTGAAGACAATTTAAGCTTCTGAATCTCTGTAGGGACTTTGACATCTGTCGCTAATCCAAGATGCTCAAGTAGCTTTATAATGTACCAAGGCAGGTCAAGCTGCCACCATTCGAGCCCTATCCGAGCTGAGTACTGAAATGCGTGATGATTGTTGTGCCAACCTTCTCCAAAACTTAATAGTGTGCCCACCACCCAATTGTTCGTGGATAAATCTTTAGTTTTCCATGGCCTTTTCCCCCATGTATGGCACGCTGAATTCACAATGAACGTGCTATGGTGCACTGCTGCTATTCTAACACCCTACACAGCATTAGAAGAAAATTGTTGACTAACTCTATATGTTTACAAAAGTTATCTAATTTCAAAAGTTAACTATTTTCAAGGGTTTTTCACATTCACCAATTGAACAAACAATGTATGCTAGAGGAGTCTATATTTGTGGGTATGCAATGCCCTTGTTTCTAAAAACATTTTATCAAATGTTGCCTAAAGTCAGGTCAAAGGGTATCAATAACAGTCAACGTGCAGTATAGTACTGAAGGACAAGCTGAACAAGTGTTCGTATACCTTTTTTTTGAAAGTACGGTCATCATTCATAAAACTAGTTCGACGAACAGTAAGGTACAACTCGTGGTGTAGTAACACCCATTCTATCATTGTTTAAGATATTGTATAAGAACGAGGGTGTGACTGCATCCCAGATAACTGTTGATGGATTCTTTGGATCACGATTTTGTCGTCGAACTGCTTCATTTGCCAATTCATCTGCTGCACAGTTTGCTTCACGATATGCATGTGTAATTCGCAGCGTAGTAACCCCGTGGAGAATTTGTGTCGCTTCAAGGAGCAGTCCTTTAAGATGCCACGGAGCCTCTCGCTGCCCATTCTGCAATATCTGGAGCATTGATTTTGAATCAGCCTCCAGCCAAACTTTATTCCACCCGTGTCGTAGTATCATCCTCGCCGCAGTTAGAAGCCCCCAAGACTCAGCTGTGATTGTCGTTGTAATTCCGAGCGAGACCGCCATCGCTTGTAAAAGGATCCCATCCGCATTCCTTGCAATAACTCCGATTCCTGCCGATCCTGGATTTCCTTTTGATGCCCCATCCATATTGATTTTGATCCAATCTTGTTGTGGTGGTTGCCAAGCAATTTGGATTGTAATGTTTGACCTTGGAGCCGTGTGGGTGTGTGGTGAAGGTATGTCCGGGAGAATTGGTAAGATATGAGTTCTTGCCCACTCAAATTCCTTCCAAAGAACCAGTATGAGTTGGAAAATTTGCCCAGGAGGATGTGTAACACGCTTGTAGAGACGATCATTTCGAGCAAGCCATATATGCCACATTGTGAAAAGCAAAAGATTCTGTTGCGGTTCTGGAACACAAATACGAAGCATACCAGGAAGTGTCGAAGGTTGTACAAGGTTCATCGTCGTTGGGTTCAAGGATTGGAGCAAAAAGTCCCAAATAAGCTGCCAAACGGTGTTCGTATACCAAACTCCTTTCTTAGTGGCAAACGAATTATAAATGAGAAATTTGATGAAATGGACCTGGCCGGTCCTAGCGGACAACAAAACTTTCAATTTTATTAAAAAGACAACAGCCACGTCATTTTGAGAGAGACAAAAATACCCTAGATGTGTTCTCTTTCAGTGTGATTTTCTTTCTTCTTCTCTCGTCAGTAAACATATTTCTCCTCCATCTCCCCCATGAACACCACCACCACCATCATTTTCCCCGCCGTCTTCATCCGCATCTCCAACAAAGAAAACTTCTCCATCCCCATCTTCAACTCCACCACCAACACCAACGTCGACTCTACCATCTCCATCTCCATCTCCATATCGAATACTCTACATCAGCGGGAATATCTTCCTCCGATTGACAATCCGCCATCATGTCCACCACCACCAACACCGTCATCATGTCCATCACCACCACCACAGTCATCCCTTCCTCCGATTGAAATTGTCAACAACCATTACCAACACCAGCAACATATGTTCACTAAAAAGGTAGGAGTATTCGATCAATTGCTTGATTTGTTAATTGTTTGCCCTAGATTTTAATTTTGGGTTTGAAATTGATTTTACCCCTAATTTTAGCATTGGCACCACTTGTACCTGGGTATTATCAGTGTTGACCGCAATTGTACCTGAAATTGTTTGCCCTAGATTAATTTTTGGTTGGAAATTGATTTTAACCATAATTCTAGCATTGGCACAACTTGTACCTGGGTATTATCAGTGTTTACAACACCTGTACCTGAGTTATATCAGTGTTGTTGCTTTTGATGGATTCTTCTTGCTTTGTCAATGATGTAACCAATGATGTAACCACTGATACCTGGGTACTATCAGTGTTGACACCACTTGTACCTGGGTTGTATCAGTGTTTTATGATGTTTTTTTGATTCTTCTTCTTCTTCTTTATCAATGATGTAACCACTGGTACCTGAGTATTATCAGTGTAGTTGGTGGTGGATGGTGCTGGTGGTGGTCGGAAGTTATAGTTGGTAACGGTGAGTGGTGGTGGTACTAGTGGTCGGAAATGGAGTGGTGGTGGTGGTCAGAAGTTATAGTTGGTAACGGTGGATGACGGCGGTGGTGGTGGTGCTAGTTGAAAATGTGGTGGTGGTGGTCGGAAGTTATAGTTGGTAACGGTGGATGACGGCGGTGGTGGTGGTGGTGCTAGTTGAAAATGAGGTGGTGATGGTCGTTTGTAATATATTGTAATGGTAGATAGTGGTGGTGGTGAGTTATTGGTTGGAAATGGAATGATGGTGATGGTCGGAAGTTGTAGTTGGTAACGGAGGTGGCGGCGGTGGTGGTGGTGCTGGTTGGAAATGAGGTGGTGATGGTCGTTTGCTATATATTGTAATGGTAGATGGTGGTGGTGGTGAGGTATTAGTTTAAGGGTATTCTAGGTAAATTCCTATATAAAGCTGACTGTACATGTCTTTTAAAATAATAATATAAAGCATCTTTTTAGAATATGTCTATGTCCAAAGTATCTTGACAAATGTGTCTTTTAGATAAAGTTCAAATTTTGAATGGGTTTTAGATAAAGTTCTTGACAAAATTTGGACCAATTTTGTGAATTATAAAGGAGATCCAGCTATTTATGTACTTACCATTCCCCAAATAAGATGTGGTAAGCCTCCAAAAATGTACAACAGAAGTGCAAGTCCAACAAGATGAAATAGGTGAGTTCTCCGAAGGAACCGATAGTAAGGTTGCATTTTCAAATCCATTACATTGTTTGATTTTCCCAACTGCAAAACATGATGACAAAGATCATCAAAGAATTATCACATTTTCAAAGCCATAGTAATACTAAGGTAACCATTTTTGTTTCACACAAAATATTAAACAACCGGGAATAGAATGAGACCTTTTCTTTGAGATAGTTGTTATGGAATGCCCAACCTATGTGGCTGAACCAAAACCCCTCGATAGGGCTATGTGGATCTCTATCAGAATCTGTGAACTGATGGTGGTAACGATGATTGCTTACCCAGAACATAGGGTCTCCCTGATGAACAAGTTCAACAACAACAACAACAACGTTAAAAATGCAGAGCAACACACAAAGAAAAGGGTTAAGACAAATGTAGCTAGCTAACCTGTGCACCATGAAGTCCAATATAAGCAAACAAGTATTCAAGTGGTTTTGTGAGCTTAAAACTCTTGTGGGTAAGGTTTCTATGGTAAGAAAGACTAAGTCCAAAATTCAACGTCACTAGGTACAGTATCACTGCCACCCAAAAAGCATCCCAAGTGAAGTAGAAAGGAGCAAATAGAATCGCTACATGTTCCACCATGAACACCCCCACGTTCACACGATTCCAGAAATCTCCCTTTCTCTCCTTAAGAACTTGCTGTTTCAATTGCACTGAATCAGTTTCGAGTGCCATTGTACTTAGATATGCGATTTCCTGGTGCAAGGTAGTTCACTACGGTCTTAGTATATATACTAAAAATCTATGCACTGTGCACGCACTTATTACATACATAACTGCTCTATGCACACCCTTATCTTGTTTCCTGTAGGCATCAACGCATAAGCACAGACAACTAGACAGCATCGCTGGAATAGCCGTACAAACGAATGCACAAAATGCAGAAACACTGCCACTAAAAATGTATTGATTATTGCCACCCCACTGCAATAAATTGCACTGCATAGCCGCTGTTTACAAATAATTATCCATCAAACTTTCTTAAACATCTTCGTCGATTTGCTGAGATTTGCGTTTTCAAAAAAAAATGATTTTTCTTATATATTTTGTTTTTTTATGATCGATAAAGAATTGGAATTTCGTGGCTCACGAATTTCAAACTCAGATCATTAGTATCATCACCCGATGACGTTACCACTATACTATAATTCACTCCTTTTTTTTCCGACTCCAATACAGTAGAACCCCTATATAAGAATACTCCGTATAGGGAATAACTTCCATATAAGAATACTTCAAGAATGATCCAAATTTGGAACATCATCTCCTCTCAGATGAACATCATCTTCTCTCAGATGAATCAACAACAACAAGAGGCTTATCATTTACATCTTCAACAAAACCAGTATATTAATACTGTTTTTATCCTTTATTTGCAGGTAAAAGAGGAAGAGCGGAACCTCCTTCTCTTCACACTCTGACACATATAGATGGATAGGAATGCAAGGATGTATGCTAACAAACATGCAACTCCATACCAAACGGCACAAGTCGCAATCACCCTCTGGAAAGAGTATCAATGGGCTCAAATCTATCTTCCGCCTATTCTGCCAAATGAACCACCACAACCAAGACATCAAACAGCTGCAAGAAACACGACAACAATTAATGTTACATGGACACATCCACCACTAGATTGGGTAAAAATTAATACTGATGGCGTGGCAAAAGGTCAACCAGGCCTAGCAGGGGCGGGAATTGTTAGCAGAAACTCTGATGTTGATATACTTCAGGTAGTTGCATCTCCTCTTGGAAAAACAACAACGATTGTTGCAGAAACCTGGGCTCTACTTCTCGCTGCAAAAATGGTAAATCAATTCAATTGGCGAAAAGTTTGGTTTGAGGCAGACTACCTTGCTTTGGTCAAACTCATACACAACTCTAACGATGCTCCTTGGTTCCTCAGAGACATGATTAAGGAAATCTGAAGCATCATCAACGGCCTACAGGAAGCCAAAATCACCCACACTTACAGAGAAGCAAATCAAGTGGCGCATGCTCTAGCTAACCAGGCAGAGATACAAATGCTTCAGAACCCCTCTCAAGCACACACTCATGTTTGGGACACTTTCGCTCCTTCCTTCCTTCACAACTTCATTCTACAAGACAAAGTGAGACTCCGTCTCCCCAGAAATGTACCTTGTATTACAAACCTCTTTTAGCTGCTTAATGAATCCGAACTTTCAATAAAAATAAATCGTATAGGAACAACCAGGAACAACCTCCATATAATAACAAAATTTTCAGGTCCATATTTAGGCCAATTATATTTAAGAAATAAACTCCAGCGAAGTCATATATTATCCGGTCAAGTCTTAATGAACTTACCTCCATATAATAATAATTGATATTAGAATATATAAATAATATCAGAAATGATATTCTGCTCTTATTAAAAAAAAGCTCAAAAATTAATTGCTGGGGTTTTTCGCGGCGGAGAATTGAAGATTCTCACTGATCTCCTATTCAATGTTCAATCAGGAGGAACACAACGGGTTTTTCTGATCATGAGAATAATAAATTGCATATTCCTCTTAAATGGCCGGAGTAATATCTTCATCTTCTTCATCATCAATGATTCTACAGATTTTGTTCCCATTTTGGAGGCATTACAATACATGGGATACTAAGCTGGTTTTAAGCGACATGTTCTTCAACATTATCCTTACAGGTGTTTCGCACAGAGAAGGGGTTCAACTTTTGTTATTTTCAGCAGGAAGAAAGGACGCTTGCACGAATTTGTTTTCAGTACCTAGCCGTGGTATTGGGGATGATTTCAGTGGACTATAAGACCGACCTTCCAGACTCTGCCATCTGGAAGAACGTTTTTTCTACATAGAATCTAAATGGGACATGGTTTTCTCTGTGTCTTACCGCCTAAATGAAGATAATTTTCATATATTCTCGTCACTCATGGAGTTTATTTCAGGTGGAACTACTTGGTCTTATAGCTAGGGAGATGCATCTTCGATGGATAAAGCCACGACTCTTATGGCGTTGTTGGCTTTTTTGGAGCTTCCCCTTTCATGGAAATACATATGAAGACAACAAGAAGATATTACAAACCTCTTTTAGCTGCTTAATGAATCCGAACTTTCAAGAAAAAAAAATTCGTATAGGAACAACCTCCATATAGAACAAAATTTTCAGGTTCATATTTAGGCCAGTTATATTTAAGAAATAAACTCCAGCGAAGTCATATATTTTTTGGTCAAATCTTAATGAACTTACCTCCATAATAATTGATATTATAATATATAAATAATATCAGAAATGATATTCTCCTCTTATCAAAAATAGCTCAGAAATTAATTGCTGGGGTTTTTCCGCGGTGGAGAATTGAAGATTCTCATTGATCTCCTATTCAATGTTAAATCAGGAGCAACACAACGGGTTTTTCTGATCATGAGAATAAAAATTGCATATTCCTTTTTTAAGTGTCCGGAGTAATATCTCCATCTTCTTCTTCATCAATGATTCTATAGATTTTGTTCCCATTTTGGAGGCATTACAACACATGGGATACTAAGCTGGGTTCAAGCGACCTGTTCTTCAACATATCATCCTTACAGGTGTCTCGCACGGAGAAGGGGTTCATCGTTTGTTATTTTCAGCAGGAAGAAAGCACGCTTGCACGAATCTGTTTTGAGTACCTAGCCATGGTATTGGGGATGATTTCAGCGGGCTATAAGACCGACCTTCCAGACTCTGCCATATGGAAGAACGTGTTTTCTACACAGAAATCTAAATGGGACATGGTTTTCTCCATGTCTTAACGCCTAAATGAAGATAATTTCCATATATTCTCATCACTCATGGAGTTTATTTCAGGTGGAACTACTTTGTCTTATAGCTAAGGAGATGCATCTTCGATGGATAACGCCACGACTCTTATGGCGTTGTTGGCTTTTTTGGAGCTTCCCCTTTCATGGAAATACATATGAAGACAACAAGAATAACAAGAGGTTCAAGATGGGTGTCAACACTACAGATCAGACATGGAGGCATTTATTGTTGATGGCTAGTAAAATGTGAGAATTTTGGTCGAACCAACTCTCGCAGATACAATGACAACCTGGGAATGGAACTATCAGAATCTCAACCCACTTCTGGTAGTTCATGGAGAGTGGTCTTCTGCTCTCAACTTTACGCTGCAGGTTTTTTGGGATCACAACTTATCATGGCAAGGAACGGATACATTTTCAATCACTTCTTCGCACATTGTAACTCTATTTCGGTTTGGTTTCTTTCAGGTTCTGTTGAAAATGATCGATGGGCAACTCGACTGGGTTGTCCGTGGGAAAGACTTTTCAGTCTTGGCACCAACACTCCTTTTGGTGTTTTAGTTTAGGTTTGTCAGTTGGTTCGGTTGGTTCTTGGTTGTGTGTCAGAAGCGGTTTGGGTTGTATCTTCACTCTTTGTTGTTGTAGTTTATCAGTTACAGTTGTAATGGGTTGGGTCAACGTAGGTTGGTCTATCATCATGTGGGTATTGGAATTAGTATTGTGTCTGGGCTTGGTCAATCTTATCTTGTACACCGTAAACTACATGTAACCTCACTTGCTTATCTAAATAATATAGACCTTGCTTTCAAAAACAAAAAATTCTCCTC
>JAJJMA010200699.1:0-15221 GCA_023529015.1 Papaver nudicaule | reverse complement strand
GTGGGATTTTAGATTTATTATGGATATGGTGATGTTAATATTATGTTGATTTTTGGTTTAATTTGTTTTTTTCTGTGGGATTTGGATGTTTATCTAGTTGATGCTGCAGTTGTTATGTTTGAGACCCAAAACATGATTTTCTTAGTAGTCATATTTGAGTTTTGATTAATTCATATCAGTCATGATTTTGCAGTAGATTATGGTTCCCTGAGTGTTGTGAATAGCTAGGTATGGTGTGAGTAGTTTTGTTTAGGTTTACATTATCTGGTTTCATTTAATTTTTTTTCTGTGGGGATTGGGATGTTATTGATGTGTCTAGGTATTCTAGTGGTGGTGTGGGTATAAAGAAGTTGAAGTTTAGAACAGGGCCTTGCATGCGAAATAGATTGGGAGGTATAGGAATGAAAGATATGCTTTGGAAGGATTCTTGATTGAACGGTCAAGAACTTAGAGTTGTTTCCCTTAGTCTATATAGCATTAGTAGATTGCAAGACAGGGAAGTGGAGAATGTAGCTCAATTACTGACTATGATCTCTGACATATATTTCAATGTAGGCTAAGGAAATTTTGTTGTAGTTTCTTTGATTGTTATTGATGTGTCTAGGTATTCTAGTGGTGGTGTGGGTATAAAGAAGTTGAAGTTTTAGAACAAGGCATTGCAGGCCAAATAGATTGGGAGGTATAGGAATGAAATATATGCTTTGGAAGGATGCTTGGTTGAACAGTCGAGAACTTAGAGTTGTTTCCCTTAGTCTATATATCATTAGTAGATTGCAGGACAGGGAAGTGGAGAATGTAGCTCGGTCACTGACTATGATCTCTAACATAAATTTCGAATCAGGCCAAGGAAATAAGCAGTTTTCAGTTTCAGAGTGTTATTTTAAGTCTATGGAGGCTGTAATGTTTTTGCTTGTTTATCTTTGGATTTGCTTATGAATAACTAGTTGGCTGTAATGTTTTAGATTTTCTGTATGATTTCTTTGGTGCCCTATAATATGTCCTATAGACAAAGTACATCAACCAAATGTGTAAACTTTTCAGTGTAACATTATCAAACCAGAGTACAATATATGAACTAACCACATGGAAATACAGACTACCATGAACTTAAAACACATCTACATTTCTAATGACAATCAACAAACGCAAAAATCAGACAAATCAGCAAAAATCCTACAACAGCAAACAGATCTGAGAGATCCAGACCTTCAATACTCATAACCAGAAATTTAATCATTGACACTCAATGGTTTCGACTATAGATGTTGTAAATTTCCAATTCAAAGGGATACAAGTGAAATACCTTAACCAATAGAGCATCGTCAGATCCAAAATTTGAAATCAGTTTCAATCCTTCTATAAGAAATCGACTAAACTCAAACCAGTTTCCAAATCGATATTTCATAGAAGATTTGATTGATTCAATGATGTTGATGAAGTTCCCGCACGCTAAATCTCACTGTGCTCGACGAATTTGGCCGTCAAAATCGACGTCGGCAGGGAAAGAAACTGGTGATAGAAAAGAATCCGGTGGAGAAAAAGAAACCAGGGAGAGAAATGAGTGGATGTGGCAGCTTAAGTTGTTGGTGTTGGACATACAGCTGAGCTAATTCAGAAATAATAAATGGTTTGATAATTTTTCTTTGATTTTCTTTTGGGTTTTCTTATTTTCGGATCTGTGGTATTAAGTTAATCCGTTGAAATAAAAATCCGGTTCTGTTACGATGCTGGGGTTGAAATTTCATCAGCCCAAAAGTGGGGCGGGGAAAAGAAAAGTCGAGGCCAACTTAGGAAGTGCACCCAAATATTGAGGGCAGGCGGGTAATTGCACAACAAAAAACACGGAGCACTGTAACAGATCGCATTTTCAGTAACCATTGAAGACGTTACGAGCTTCCCAACAGCGTATGCGCGTTGCTGAAATGCAAACCGTGACTAATGCTGCTGTTGGTAAAAACTGGAATTCGTGTAGTGTTAGGAGCGAAAAAAATGTTGCACCTAATAAGGATAGGTCAAGCACTGAGGCGCACATAACACACACGACAAATTTTACTCGCTCCAAATATATGTTGGAAAAACTTTCAATTCTTAGTTTTCTCCAATGTCGCATAAATATTTCATTCTTTCCTGATCCTTCAATTCTGGTATGTAATAACTTTCTAAACATTGTTTTGCGTTTTCGTTAAAAATCATTTGAAAATATGCAAAACTTGGCTTACCCGACAGTGGCGAGTTCCTTCTGAATTTTAAACCAATATAGTGGTCACCATTCACAAAAACAATGCATATCATCCTCTTTTCGGTGGCAGAGCAAGGAGGAAACTGTGTTGTATTCAAAATGATTTATCCTGTAAAATACACAAATTTGTTGTGGTAGAAACTAATAATGCAGGCTAATTCAGAGTTCCTAGAGGTATCTACCAATAAAATAGTTTGGTTGCAAAGCCAGCGGCTAGAAATATATTACTTCTGGTATACACTACGGTTGCCAGACAGTTGTTGCTGGAAACTTATGATAATGACGAAGAATATAGTGTTGGTAGAGGTATCTACCAACAAAATGTTTAGGCTGCTTTTTTTAGCGGATAGAAATTTATAACGTCTAGTGTGTCATACAGTTGCCAAATACGGTGGCTAGAAGCTACTAGCATTGGTGATGATAGGGTAGTTGGTGTAAACGTTTACCAAAGGATACTTTCGTTGGTTAAGACGAGTGGCCAGATATATATAGCTGCTAGACAACATGTGAGTTGCCAAAGATTGGTGCCTGAAAGCTAGTAGCGACGAGTATGACTTATAGTTGGTAGATTATCTTGGCTAAAGGTTTCCGCCCACTATAGTTGCTGGAAAACGGTGGTGAGATGTTTCTGGCAGCTAAAACGACTTTCGGTTGCAAAAACTGGTTGGTAGAAGGGTTCCACCAATTACAGTTGCTAACAACGTAGTTGCTAATGACCAATTTTCTTGTAGTGTGAATACAACACCAAAAATATGTCTGAGTTTATATGGAAATATGAATGAATCTCATATGAATTATCGTCATGTACAAATGCTAATCAGGCTACAATAAAATGCAAGTTTTGTTCGTGCACTCATTTATCTTGCAAGTATCTTTTTCTCATGCAAACTTTTCTTTTTAAAAAGCAAACGAGGATTTCAAAACCTAATATATGTCTCATACTCAAAATGCCCCTACTTCGATTCCAAATTTACCCCGTGACCAAAAAAATCTACCAGTGTGGTCTAGAGCCTGGCCCCATAGAGTGGGTTTTTTCCTTTGGCAAGCTTGCTTGAGTAGATTGGCAACCTTGGCCACTGGTCTGTGGAATCGTAGAAGAAGCAGAAGATCATCTCCTCATTAACTGTACTTTTGCCGTTGGAGAAGATCATTTGCAGAAGATCAAACCTGAGTGATCTCAATCAAATGAACCTTCAGCTTCAAATTCTTTAATTCACATTTGCTACATATCTCTATTCACCATCGACATCTGCCCACGTCCTTTTTCGTTGCTATATCCTATTATTACCGTCCCTAACATTGGCCCAGCAATGAAGCGACAATCGTCCGACAAATGAAGCTTCATGGCATAGGCAAGAGTAATCCAATGCGCATGCACCAAGTGACGGTGTATTGCCATGAGTCCGAGAGCATGAGCTAGCCCAGCTCAAGGGGTATGCAAAGGACTTTACATAGGCTATGAGATGGCCTAAGTACTGATCAAAGGCCATGACAGAGGCTTGAACAGTATACGCGAAGTTAGTGATGCATGTGGCATGCATCACCATTGTCAAAGTACTTAGCCAAAGATGCGAGTAATGCGTAGGAGCGAGTTGACAGCAACAATGTAGGCATAATGGCATGGCTTTACTCTAGCATATGCGTCCTAGAGAGTAAAGGCCAAGGCCAAGCAAGCTGTGAAGCTTAGTGATGCAGTATTGGTGCGAGATGGCTTAAGGTGACGGTTATAAGTCAAGTTGTGGCTTGACACGCGTGGCCAAAGTATGGAGACGAGATGGGACGGTTATAGAGTGGATTTGTGGCCTAGATGTAGGACGAGTAACTATATGGGACAGATGTAGAGCTGTTGGCCAAGGATGCTAGGAACTAGTCAGTTACAAGCCACTTTAAGTCAGTTATTGACGGTTACTTTGGACAGATGGCCTGTCCAAAGCCTGTGCGTCAGTTATGCACGTTTGGTCAGTTATTTCTATCATATATAAGCGAGTTTATGCTTAGGATAGGAAGGGGAGCGAGAGAAAACAGAGTAGAGAGTTAAGTCGAGCTTTCTATTGAGTGTTAGGCATAAAAACAGAGTGTAATCTGTAGGCCAAGGCCAGGATGGCCTGTTTTGGTTGTACTTTCCCTTTGAAGCAATAAAAAGAGTTTATTGTGACATACATTGGTGTTCATTACATTGTTTATCCGTGATTGATGGTATGGCTGGAATTGTAAGTAATATGGGTTGCTTATGATCAAGAGAGAACAACAAGAAAGAAAAGAAGAAGACTTTCATTGCAGAGCTCGAGTTTGGCGAAGGCTGATTGTGTAGGCACAATTTTATAAGGGTGAGTACTATTGGGTGAAGCCTGATTCACAAGAACCATTAGTATTGCCGGGCCAATCCTTAAGTAAATTGTAGGGTTTTGAAAGCCGCAAATTGAGGGTGTGACAGTTCGGGTATCAGAGCGTGTTTTGGCTCTGTTTTTGCTGATTTTGGCTGTGTTTGGGTGCATAGTCAGTGTATTTGTTGGATAATACACAAGTATTTCTTTCTCTCTTAAGCTATTTTCCTGTGAACAAGTGAGTATTACGTTTTATCTCAGAGAAATTGCATTAGAATGGGTTCTAATGGTGATTTGATCAACGAAGAACTACCAGGTACGTTGATCAATTAGAGGAGTATGGCATTAACGAAATGGCCATGGAAATTGGTGTGAATGCCATAGATATTCCTGTTGTTTCTGAGAAAAACAAAGGCTAGACTTACTTGAAGGAAGAAAATCGGACTGGTTTACAACATTTGATGAAAGAGTTGGATCGTTGGAAGACAGAATTTCTAATGCCACATTGTCAGGTTGGGAAGCTAGTAACGAAGTTGCTGGATTGAAAGGTCAATTCAGTGATGTCAAGTCCATACTAACGAAGCATGTGAAGAAAATGTCCGAGGAGATGACAAGCCTTCACAAAGCTATCAATGCTGGAGCATTTGCAGGGGCAAATGTAATCGAGGAGACTAATACTCGATTCCAAGAACCGAAAATGTATACGGGTTCCAAGAATGCTAGAGAAGTTGAGAACTTTTTGTATGACGCTGAGGCATACTTTGAAGCTAATGGAATCAAAGGAGAAGAGATGCCGACTCTCGTTGGTACTTACCTTGGAGGTGATGCCAAAATTTGGTGGAGAACCATGTTGCAAGAAGAGGAAGCTACTAGATTTTCTAGCCATTGTCATGGGATGACATAAAAGAAGGATTGAGAGGTCAATTCTGGCCATGTAATGATGCTTGGTATGCAAGAGAAAGCTTACGTAGGCTAACAATGACGGATACACCACAGGCCTATGCTGATAGCTTCTCTGCATGGGTGCAACAAGTACGCGGAATGAGTAAGGAAGATCAGATGTTCCAATTTATGTCAGTTGCAAGAGTAAGGGTTAATGCAGAACTTAGGATATGGAAAGTTCATCACGTTGACGAGGCCATAGATGTGGTCAGGAACCTTGCTGATTATGCGCCAGCTACATCTTCGCAAGGATCTGGTAGCAAGGCCAAAGGCAAGGCTAAATCTGATGACAGCAACAAGAATGTTGGGCCAGCAGATGAAGCGCTATTCCCTACGTCCCGGAAGTACAAGGGATGTTTCATTTGCAAGGGTATGCATTTTGCAAAGAGCTGTCCACTCAAGGCGAAACTGATTGAACCAAGTGGGGATGATCATGGGGGTCATTCTAGTAAGACTCGAGATGAGCAAAGTGAAGGTGCAAGAAAAAGGCCTCGCAGTGAGGTAGCATCTCGCTTTGATCGTAGAAGAGACTAAGCCAAGACTAAGAAGTGTGTTGCTGTCTCCTTAGGCAACACAAAGGAAGAAAGCATGGGTGTTTTCTGGCCTTGTTTATTTGTCTTTGTTGTTAGTTAATGCAAACTCTGTGTGTAGAGTTTGGTTGTACAAACTTTTATTTGAGTCTTCAAGTTTGTATAAACTTTGCTTTGGTCTAAGCAATTTGCTTTGTTGTTGAAGTTTTTAGCTTTCAAAATGATCAGGTTGGATCATCATGTAATGGTACATGTTCTGGTTATGTAAGAGTAGCAATGAATGAAGGTGTTTTCGTTTATAAAGCCTTGCCGGTCTTTATTTTCGAAGTAAAGCTAATTCGTGGGGAAAGTGCTACGCAACATATATATTAAGCCTAAAATATGCAATGACCAGATATAAGCTAATAAGCAAAGCATAGAACAGGAGTTCGGATTGACAAAATGATATTGTTGTTTAAGGGAATTGCAAAATATTGCACGACATCAGATGGACAGCAACGATGCAAGCAAGACAGCAAGTAAGAAGTCATTTTGTCAATATACATGAGTTAGGGAGAACTCATGGCCTTGGAGAAACACACTATATCCAAAGGCCCAATGGCGCTGCAGTTCAAAGAAGTATTAGGAGACATATTATCTTTGAAGGCAAAGCGCAATGGACGGTCAAAAGGGTTTGGCCAAATGGAATGTCTAAAGAAAGTTAGTCATAGCTTAAGATAATAAGCTATGCAACTCAACAGTTTGCTTTAGGCGAGTCGAGACGAGATTGGCACAAGGAAATGTGCCAAGTGCATAACAGTTGGAGCAAGTGTAATGCTTATACTTGACCAAGACATTCAAGGAAGCGAGTTCTTGAATATGTTTGCAACAGTAGAGTGTATGATGGATATGCAAAAACCATTATGCATTCTATGCGAAGCTTGACGGAGGGCCATGGAGAATTCATTTCAAGGAATGAGTCAACAAAACTGATTGAGAAGGCGAAGGCCAAGTCACATATAAGTCCTGGTTGGATGTAGGATGCAACCAAAGTCGGAAATTTGAAGGCATGAGACTAAGGCCGTGATCAGGAATGATCGAATGGGAAGAAGGCTGCAAGATGGACAGTGAAGGCTGAACAATGCTACTCGTGTCAAGACTGTGTACACTTAGGCACAGATGACACTTAGGCGATTCAAGGCCAATAAAAAGAAGTTTGGCCAAGATGAATTGCAAATTTAGCACTTGGGTATTGATGCATAACAAGAGTTACAGTGGAGGCGTAGTGCACGACGTCAAAGCAAGGCTCAAGCATATGAGATCAATGACAAGGCAATCAGCTAAGTGATGCTGCTACAGACTTAAGCAAAGCAATTTTCATGGACGCACATTTAAGCCAACTTGCGTGTTGAGTATCAGGAAGACCTGACATGGTGTAAGCAGTGATGGTTTGATCGAGTACAGGAGTTTACTTGATTGCGTTCGTCGAGGACGACGAACAAAGTGGGTGGGGGAGGTTTATTACCGTCCCTAACATTGGCCCAGCAATGAAGCGACAATCGTCCGACAAATGAAGCTTCATGGCATAGGCAAGAGTAGGCCAATGCGCATGCACCAAGTGATGGTGTATTGACATGAGTCCGAGAGCATGAGATAGCCCAGCTCAAGGGATATGCAAAGGACTTGACATAGGCTATGAGATGACCTAAGTACTGATCCAAGTCCATGACCAAGGCTTGAACAGTATACGCGAAGTTAGTGATGCATGTGGTATGCATCACCATTGTCAAAGTACTTAGCCAAAGATGCGAGTAATGCGTAGGAGCGAGTTGACAGCAGCAATGTAGGCATAGTGGCATGGCTTTACTCTAGCATATGCGTCCTAGAGAGTAAAAGCCAAGGCCAAGCAAGCTGTGAAGCTTAGTGATGCGGTATTGGTGCGAGATGGCTCAAGGCGACGGTTATAAGTCAAGTTGTGGCTTGACAAGCGTGGCCAAAGTATGGAGACGAGATGGGACGGTTATAGAGTAGATTTGTGGCCTAGATGGAGGACGAGTAACTATATGGGACAGATGTAGAGTTGTTGGCCAAGGATGCTAGGAACTAGTCAGTTACAAGCCACTTTAAGTCAGTTATTGACGGTTACTTTGGACAGATGGCATGTCCAAAGCCTGTGCGTCAGTTATGCACGTTTGGTCAGTTATTTCCTTCATATATAAGCGAGTTTATGCTTAGGATAGGAAGGGGAGCGAGAGAAAACAGAGTAGAGACTTAAGTCAGGCTTTATATTGAGTGTTAGGCATACAAACAGAGTGTAATCTGTAGGCCAAGGCCAGGATGGCCTGTTTTGGTTGTACTTTCCCTTTGAAGCAATAAAAAGAGTTTATTGTGACATACATTGGTGTTCATTACATTGTTTATCCGTGATTTGATGGTATGGCAGGAATTGTAAGTAATATGGGTTGCTTATGATTAAGAGAGAACAACAAGAAAGAAAAGAAGAAGACTTCCGTTGCAGAGCTCGAGTTTGGTGAAGGCTGATTGTGTAGGCACAATCTTATAAGGCTGAGTACTATTGGGTGAAGCCTGATTCACAAAAACCATTAGTATTGCCGGGTCAATCTTTAAGTAAATTGCAGGGTTTTGAAGGCCGCAAATTGAGGGTGTGACACCTATATATATGTGGATATTAAGAACTCAATGTGGATATATAGTCAATTAGTCTAGATATTTAATTAGTGATTCGCAGCATTACAGTTATGTAGATATCTATAACGCGATAAAAATATAGTAGTTCAATAATAGGCTGGAAAGGCGTTGCTACTTGCTAGTTATTGTTTGTTTTTTAGCTCATTCATTCATGCAGCTTGTTGTTTGTTTTGGTGTGTTTTGCAACCACAAATTATCCAAGTGGGGATGGATGGATGGATGGATGGATGGATGAGGAGAATATATTTGTGAAAAATTAGTTGTAACCAGTAAACAATGGCTGCTGCTCATTTCACTATCTACCGATTCATGTCATGGCCAACTGGTTGATGGATGCTATACAAAATGCATTAAAAATATAAATGGACACATTATTGGATTTGGATGCGAAATGCCTATAAATTGAAAAGATGATCATTTCATTTCGACATATTGAAATCATCATGGTTAAAGCTCATCTAATTTCTTCTACTCTTTTTCTCATTGGGTTTCTCTTGGTTTTGTTAGTTGCAGACATAGGGTACGTAAGTTCTTAGCTATATACGAGCATTCGATTCGATCTCGCTCTTTTATTTTCTTGTTTTTGCTGATATTTACTACTTGTAATGGCACATATACAGATATGTCCGTGGTGACTGTGATGTGGGGAGACGCATGCGGGTGGAGGCGTGTGAGGATGTAGATTGTGATTCTCTTTGTATAAGCAGAAGCGATTTCTTAGTCAGTCACACTGAATGTGAAATTGATGAAGGTTATATTTTCTCAGGCCAGTACTGCTTATGTTGCAGGTAAGGACTACTTTCACTTTCTCATCGGCAACTTCACTGGCGCCGTCGTCGATCGGCTAGGGTTGGCATGTCACCAATCATGCATGTTACCGGGATCTCATTATGTCTTTGTATAAGCAAAAGCGATTGTGATTCTCAGTTTCCCAATCTTATACTTATCTTTCCATATAAAAGTAGAATTCAAAGCAGAATCATAGATGAGGCGATGAATGATTCAGAGGTGAAAAAGTTAATTTTGTGGTGTTTGGTCAGCGCACCCAAGTATATTCTAAACATCTAATCTCATCTGATCTATATTATCCCATCCTAACCAAACAAATATACACCAAGGCTAGAGTCATACTGGGGCAAAAATTGAGCAAGTTATATGTAGAACGCGCAACACCAATGGAATAGAATAAACGACATAACTTGTTTGGCTGAACACTGGTAGAGAAATTGAGCATGTTGGTTCTAACTTCTGTGCCAAATTTTACCGTGTGGCCCAAAATTTGACTTCACGGTAACGGAAATTTGACCCGTCGAAGATTTTCTTTGATCACTTCTTTGTTTCTTTGGCTGATGAAGTTGGGCGCGCATATAAGTTTCTTTTGGTCACCAATTTTTTCTGTTTAATCGGTCTCTTTGTTCAGCACCTGCTAGGCAACAATTTATAAAAAACAAGATAATAAAATGTGGAAGTGCAGAGCCAGAACCTTTTTATAGCAGATCGAAGTGTCTTAAACTAGATGCCGGCAATCCCATAAACAGTGGTAAAGTAGTACAGTGGTAAAGCAGTCGGGTGATGATACCAGCGACCTGAGTTCGAAACTCGTCTCTATCGGGATTGAGAAATTTTTTTTTCTTTCGTTGTCTAACTACTTGGACTTGTAAGTACTGGGCTTCGGTCTAATCTTTAGTATAACCTTTACAATTCAAAAAAAAATAAAAAATAAGGGTACTAAACTAATTTTCAATCTTGAACGTATTCAATGCAAGTACTACCATTTCAAGCGTTCAAGGTAGGTTTACACTTCCATTTTCACGGGCTAGGAGAATGAAAAATCATTGGTTCTAAATAGGATTGGTTATTATATAAATCAAACATGAGTCAACTATTATTTCACTCACTTCAAGAATATGTTGAATTTTTTTTAGCTCTTAGTTTTCTCCAACATCTCACGAATAGTATTTTTTTTCTTCTTCCTTCATTCGAGTATTTGGTTCTTAAGTATTTTTACATTAGGATAGTGGGTGATGTATAATATCAGGGAGATTACATGAATAATATGAGTGAATACCATATGTCTTCTTCCTCATGTACAAATTGTTTTACATGAATGCAACAAGCCAACAAGTCTTGTTTTGTGGGCATTTAAACTGGTGGTGGATAATAATTGAGTAAATTGGGTTAGAGAATTATACGCCCAATAGGGTAACCTTCCGAGTTGGGCCTGGTATGATAAGATCTGGGGGCCTGGGGCCTTGAGGCTGAGGCATCTGCTTGCAGATTTCCCGAGAGCAAAAATCTACCTGGCTGTGATGAATTTACACCGTGAGCCGAGTATACTTCATAATGGAGAATTTACTTTGTGATATGTATCATAATCCAGTTCAAGTGTAAAAACAAGCCAAATGAACAAAACCGCAAACCTCACACGAAAAGCAGCAACCTTGAGAAATTACATGAATTGGTTAGGAGAATGCAAGTCCTTCTTGTTCTGTACACATCTATCTTGCAAATATGCTTAATTGGTTTGATCGTTTGCTGTACTCTCTATAGCCATACAAGGTAAATAGTTGGGGAAATTTGTTCAAAAGAATTATAAGCCAAATACGGTTAAAATAAGTTCTTCTAAAATAACCTTGCGATTGGGCCTGGTATGATAAGAACTAGTATGTCGCTGCCACGGTGGGGAGGGCCGACAGGAGAATTAGAAGTGTGTGTGGCGATGACGATGGTGGCGGTGGCAGAATGTAGTTATGGCGGTGGCGGAATGTGACGGTGGCGGTGGTTGGTGGTGGTGGTGGAATGTGGCGGTGGTGGAATGTGGGCGATGACAGAATGTTGTTGTGGCGGTGGGAGAATGTAGTGGCTATAGAGGAATGTGGCGGTGGAAATGGTTGGTGGTGGTTGTTGGTAATGGTGGTGGAATATGGTGGAGGTGGTGGTGGTGGAATGTGTTGGTGGTGGATGTATTAGTGATGGTGTTGGTTGTGTAATAGAGAGTTGGGTGTAATTAGTAAAAAGGGAAATGGAATGGTGATTATTAAATTTGATAAGGACTACTTAGTAATTGAGGGGGTATCCTACCAAAATATTTTTTATCAAATTGGTTCAATTGTGTTACGCTACATTTTTCAAAAAAGTGGCCATAAAAGGGACTCCCTCCCTTCGGGCCATTCGGCCCTCCGATCGGTCGGCCCAATTAAGAACTGAGGCATCTGCCCTTGCGACTTCAATATTTTCCAGAGAGAAAAAATCTAGAATCACTCTGTAATTAGGGCTGAGCAAAAAGTCAGTATCCGCGGATTTCACCCGCACTTGTTCGCAATGGGTCAGGTGAAATCCAATCTCCTAAAGCAATGGGCCGGACACGGGTTAAAAATTCAATCCGCACTATTTGGCGGATCGGACGCGGGTTATTCTTTTGATCCGCGGATTTATCCGCAATCCGTAGGTAGTACAGTAGTTATCTTAATAACTTAGGGATATAAGTGGAAATTAAACCCATAAAACAATCGACCTAAATAACTAAGACCTATTCTTCTTCTTTCTTCTCTTCTTCCTCTGCCTGCGTCGACTACATCCCAGTGTTTCTTCATCAAACACTCGATCTCAGATTGACTTGTAAATCAGATCTGAGTAACACTTTATGCATGGTGATTTTCCAAGTTATCAATCAGTGGTGGTACCTTTAATTTTAGATCTAGGGTTCATGGTCAAGACGATGGTGATTTTGGGGCTGTTTTTGTTTTTGATTGGTCTTGGCTTGTTTTAATTATCTGGGTTGTTATTTTGTGGTTGATTCAAGCTTATGGTGTTTGTAAATTGTGTTCCTGTGATGCCAATGAGATAGCTAGGTGTTTGTAAATTGTGCTTTGATGAGATAGCTAGGTGTTTGTAAATTGTCTTCTGGTGTTTAATATCTTCTTCTCTTAATTTGTTTTAAATATTCTCTTCCTAAGCTGTTGTCCTAGCCTTTTAGTTCTCATTTTGCTCATGTTATAATTTTTTTTCTTGATTTGCAGCATTTATTTAACATGTTCACCAGTTGTGGTTTTTGGAAGCAGTTTTGCAATTGAAGTACATCGCATTCAGCAGTTTTGCCAATTTGTTTGGCTGGTCATCTCAGTTATCGGAAATTAGCTTGTTGTATTGTTAGTTAGTTTGTTTGTTTTTTTTTTCCCTGCTTGAAAACCGCGGATCATCCGCGTCCAATCCGCAACATCCGCAAATCCGTGGACATCAAATCCGCGGGTGATGGGTGCAGACACGGATGTATTTTCTAATCCGCACCATTTGACGGATTGGACGCGGGTGACCCCTAATCCGCATTCGTCCATCCGTTGCTCACCCCTATCTGTAATGGTTATTCCCTCAAATATTTTTAACCATAAGCCCATCTCACTCTCTGACTTGGTTGCAGACATGAACGATGTCATTTATGCTCGCTTGGGAGGTATTAATAAAATTGAGCTCAACAGAAAAACGGCTACCAATGGAGAACCACAATGCTTTAAAAAAGTGTGCAACAAATTGAGAACAAGTCCGAAGTAAATAAATAAAGTGGTACCGAACTTTCAAAAAAAGAGAAAGGAAAAAAATCTCAAAAATACCAAAAAACAAGTCAAACAAACACAAATGCAAACCCATATAAAAAACAACAGATTTGCACCTATAATACGAAACACAAAATTTGCTAGAAATTTAGGAGAATAACAAGTAAAATGCTCCCATTACAAATGATATTCATTCCACCTTATTTAAAACAATATAACAAAAATTGGTATATAATGGTACTTATCAGACAAGGGTACCTGATCGATCTAGAACCTGGTATATAACTGAAATCAGTCGAGTTGTTGAACCAGTTTACAATCTCCGAGACCTGTGTTAAACTTCCATTTACACGCTCAAGAAGGATTAAAAAGTGTAGGGAGAACTATATTTCATTTGATTTAAAATATGTTTACAGAATTATTAGCTTTTAGTTTTCTCCCATATCTCGTAGCTGTTACTTCTTCTTCATCCTTCATTTCCAAAATGTAATTCTTTTTCCCAAACATGTCATTTTCGGAAACAATAGGCAGAGGTAAGTATATGTCAAGTACTTATACGACTTCTCATCACGTACAAATTGTTAAGCTAAGAGGGAATGTAAGTTTTGTTTGTGCGCTCATTTATCATGTAATAAAAATGACCTAAGGTGCTAGTAGGATAAAAAGGCTAAAGGTGGCTCCAAATTTTACCAAGTCATCCAAAAATTTAGATTTCTCAAGTTACTTTAATAACTTCCCAAGTTTTTGTGCAACTAAATTTGTCTCGTCAGGCAGAATGAATTCTTTTGAGCTAAAATCTATCTCATGATTAAAAATTTGTGGCTAGCCAAAATATTCTCAATGGTCTAAGATTTACCTCTAGAGCCAAATAAGTGTCTTTGTCAAGGTAACATAATTTAACTTACTGGAGCTCAGCTTGTTGCTAAGCTATCATCAAACTTCTTGTAAACTCTCTTTTGTATTTTGCTATTATCTGTAAATTATAGTTTGATGTATAATATAAACAATTAAGTACTTGTTTTTCATGGGTAAAATGCCCTAATATTAAACCACGACGAGGAGATTTGCCCCAAATCCTTCAGATTCAGGTTAATTTCCCAATCTAAGAGATTGGATGGAAAATTTGCCCTTTGCTTTGTTGCTGGAGAAAAAAAATCATTTTTCGACAATAAAATTGTTTATATTTTTATTTTTGTATTACAAAACACGAAGACGAGCTAAATCTGTGACAACAACGCATTGGAGCTTCCAACCTTGCAACAAATGTTAATCAAAATTACGAATACTGTTTTGAAAATTTCGAAGAAAATCAAATAAACCAATTACAAAAAAATTAATAAAATAATTAATAAATAAATAAATAAACCAGCTACAAATACTCATTACACCAAAATTCTAATCAAAATAATACTAATTGGAACTAAGATAGTGCTCTGTGTTATTTTGAAAAGATAGACCAGTAAGAAATGAGGTTAGTAGTTGGGATCTATGTAATTCATGATTGGTTGCTCATCGGCGAAAAAATATTGCACCTATTAAGGATAAGTCAACCACTGAAGTGCGCATGAGGCACGCATCAATTTTCACTCGCTCCAAGTATATGTTGAAAAAACTATCAACTCTTAGTTTTCTCCAATATTTTTTTTGATAAACAGGAAACTCCATTCAAACTAACCAGGGATCATACAATATTGTTCCAAGAGCTTAGGATCAGCTTCAACTCTAGCAAAGAAATCACACTTAGAAGAATCCGGTAGGGATTCAGAAGAGAAAAAAACGACAGACTTAGCTCTAGCCACCTTGGCAAGGCTATCAACCAGATTTAAACACACTCTGTTTTTAAACTTAAAGCAAACATCACTAAAAGTACTAAACTGTAAACACACTCTTTCTAAGATTCTTGTAGCTCTCCAATTTAAAGAAGAAGGAGAGGACACAACTCCATTAA